>JAECUM010002441.1:0-196245 GCA_016617855.1 Megalonaias nervosa
AAAATAAAATAACAAAAATGAGCTAACCCAAACAATTTATTATCCGTTTTTTCAAACTATATGGTAATAATAAAGTTAGGAGGTTCGGTTTAGCGTTATTGACCTTATTTTTCAGCCCCTGTAGGAACCTTTATTTTTGTAAAATAACGGTCTGTACAAAGTTGTAGGGTTCACCCTGCCTGCTGCTGCTATATTTGACAAGATTACTTGGCACTAAAAACTTGGATCAAGAGAAAAACACACCCTGAGGTTGTGCATGACATCTTTATCATACAGCTCAAAGTGGCATTCCTTCCTCAAACCAAAAATAAACAGACACTGAGGTTGTGTGTTACATCTTTATCATACAGTTCAAAGTGGCATTCCTTCCTGAAACCAAAGAAAACAGATACTGAGGCAGTGCATATCTTTATCGCAAAACCAATTTTCAACTAAAATCATGATATCCTGTAGCTAACAACAACGTAAAGCCAATGTCTTTCTACTACCAAAAATTGATTACAACAATGAAAAACTACTGTCTTTCTACTCCAATCAACTCATCACAATAATGAAAAACTACTGTCTTTCTACTCCAAACAATTGACCACAACACTGTAAAACCACTGTCTTTCTACTCCAACCAGTTCATCACAACAATGTGAAGCCACTGTTTTTCTACTCCTACCAGTTCATCACAACACTGTAAAACCACTCTCTCTACTCCAACCAGTTCATCACAACAATGTAAAGCCACTGTTTTTCTACTCCAAACAATTCACCACAACACTGTAAAACCACTGTTTTTCTACTCAAAACAATTAACCACAACACTGTAAAACCACTGTCTTTCTACTCCAAGCAATTGACCAGAACAATGTAAAACCACTCTTTCTACTCCAAACAATTGATACAACACTGTAAAACCACTGTCTTTCTACTCCAAACAATTGACCAGAACAATGTAAAACCACTGTCTTTCTACTCCAAACAATTCATCACAACAATGTAAACCACTGTCTTTCTACTCCAACCAGTTCATCACAACAATGAAAAACAAAGACTCCATCCATTTAATATTCCAATTATGAATGGCTAATATACCAGTCTTGTTTTAGGATATACAGACTGCTCCAATAGTATTGAAAACTGTTTCTAAGCAGTTCTTTTTCTAGTTCATGGACAACAATGATTTAAGGTTTGGGATATTGCTGGATTCTTTACTATGACAGCAGGTAGGGCTTGGGAGAGCAAGTAAGAGTTAGAGGAAATCACATCCTTTTACAACAAAGCTCTCCCTGGTTCTATTCTCCTAATGCATGTGACACTGGCTTGAGTCTCATGTTAGCTATCTCATAAGGTTAGTACAGGTCAACGGGATGCTGTCTCTAAATATGTCAAGATCCTGCAAATCCATTCCATGGCTTGAATGATGTCTTTTTGATATGAAAATTATTGCTGCTGACCTCCATTCCATGGACTGAATGATGTCTTATTGATATGGAAATTTATTGCTGCTGACCTCCATTCCATGGCTTGAATGATGTCTTATTGATATGAAACTACTGTTGCTGACCTCCGATTCCATGGTTTGAATGATTTCTTATTGATATAGAAAATGCTGCTGCTGACCTCTGTTTCATGGCTTGTGTGATGTCTTATTGATACGGATAATGTTGCTGCTGACCTCCATTCCATGGCATGTATCATGTCTTATTGATATTGAAACTGTTGTTTGCTGATCCCTGTTCCATGGCTTGAATGATGTCTTATTGATATGGAAAATGTTTTTGCTGACCTCCTTTCCATGGCTTGAATGATGTCTTATTGCAATGGAAACTGTTGTTGCTGACCTCCATTCCATGGCTTGTATCACGTATTATTGATATGGAAAATGTTCTTGACCTCCATTCCATGGCTTGAATGATGTCTTATTGCAATGGAAACTGTTGTTGCTGATCTCCATTCCTTGGCTTGAAAGATGTCTTACTGATGTGGAAAATGTTGCTGCTGCCCTCCATTCCATGGCTTGAAAGATGTCTTATTGCTATGGAACAGCTGCAATGCTGGCAACAAACCCCATGAGCCAATATGCATAAAATGATTCATGTGATTTTGGGTTAGTTCCTTGTATACCCAACAGATCCAGGACAAAACAACTTCAGCTGAAAAAGTTTCTAAGTTCTTATTGAGCCTCATAAAAATACAAGAGCACTCTCTTGGCGTAGTCTGCTCCAGGTATCACTACAATGTCCTGACAGGATCATGCAATTGCCCTTCAGGAAGCTGTTTCAGGTACCAGTTCAAGGTCTTGACAGGATCAAGCAGATGGCCTCAGGCAAGCTGCTTCAGGTGCCACTTCAAGGTCCTTGCAGAACTTGTGGGGAAAAAAAGAGTCCAAAGATGAAGCAGTTTTAAGAAAAAGGGATGATTTTTCATGAGAAGGAGCCTGATCCTAGCACTGAAAGCTCAGGAGAAAAAACAAACTATTGTGGATGGCAAATGGGGGGCACCACAGCCAGTCTTGCTCGCGCATGTTTAGATCATGTATTCCAGCCACTGATCTAGCAGAGATACTTGCCAAAAGCCAAGACAGGTCCTTGCATCTGCAGAGATTGGCTCTCATGTAGTTCAAAACTTTGATCACTTGGTCTAGTGAGCAAAGTTTCAGCAATTAAAGAATATTGGTCTTTCTAGATTGAAAGACTGACACATGCAGGAATTCTGTAATATGCATCTGACTGAGCAGGAGAAGATGAATAGATGTCTGGAGGCAGAAGCTAAAAATACTTCTTCAATAGATGCACAAAAGGCTGAGTTTTCTCTGGACCATGTCGGATCAAGATGGCACTTGTGAACATGTTGTCTACAAAGTCTAAAATAGGGTGACAATGAGTTTCCTTAAAAGCTAGCAATTACTGAGCTGGCAATGGTACATAGAGGATAATGAACAAAGATGAGACATGGTGATATCCAGGCTTCAACTATGGATATTCTCAAAGGTCAGAAATTGGTACCATGTGCCTGGGAATGAGAAGTCATAGCACATTTACTGGGTCATCTTGGAGTCAAGACAGTGCAATCCAAAATGACAGCATGGGGCCAGCACTGGATATTCTACGAGACTGGTACACAAAATTCAGTACTAGTTACACTGGGCATCCACACCAGAACCAGGGTTGGAATTGGTATGACCTGGTGCTGGATGCTGCATGTGTCTTGCATCCAAGCCTGGATATACTAAGAAGACAGATCACCAACCAAAGACCAGTGATAGAGGGCATAGGTCAAGACTGTGCTGCAGCAGAAGTGGATGTGGTTCATGGCCAGCTAACATCTGGTGCTGAAATCTGGTAATGGTTATTAAGGAAATGATCACTGTAGCTATTTCTTAGGTCACCATGTGGCAACGGATTGTCTAGGATAAATCCATGTGGGACACTGTATCAAAACAGTACTGGTCCAGTAGTCTGTTCAGTGCTGGTATGCTTTTGGATTTTAGCACCGTGGGCTGTGATGGGCTGTAACTGTGTGAGAGGCCTCTGGTGGCAGTGACTGTCTGACCTTTTACTGGACTGGCAAATCTTTCTGTGAGCCAGGAAGAAACTGGTGTCTGAGGCAGAGTCAATGGCTTAATGATGGTATGCACATTTTTGTAGGAGTGTTCTTGGCATTCTTGTTAGCATGGGCAAACTCTTTGGCTGTAACAGTCACCCATTTCTCTTCAGACCCATAAGAACACTTGTGCATGTTGAACAACACCCTATGCTGCTTATATGGGAAGAGCAATGTCTTCAGCCATCCTAAATTTCTTTCACACCCCACTTTTAATCCTGCCCATTGTTGGTGACACATGTAATAATAGTGAGGAAAACAATAGCAAATACATGTGAAATCAGTCAAGAATTGTACAGTGAGACTGCAGTAAAGAGGCCTACTAAGATTTAAGACAGATGCTGCAGAAAAGTTTAGAACTTCTCTTATTATAAGGAATATATTGTCATTAAATATCTATAAGTTACACAAAGGTCAAATGCCAAGATGATTTGTAAGTATAATTAGTACAACAAAAATAAATCAAGTGCAAAAAAAATTCATAATACAATTTAGTAAGAAAACAGATTAGAGTCCCTATTCCTAGAAAAGGATCACTCAAATTGTGTATAAGATTCTGAAAAGCCTCTTGTAAGAGTGTGCTGGCCAGTTTTGAGTGGAACTAGTAATTAACATCTGATGGGATTTGGCACCAATTACTGTATCCAAAATGCCTCACAGAAGATCAAAAGATCCTCAAGCAATGGAGAGAATACTGCTCAGAATTGTACAATCATAAGACCCCAGGAGATCCAGAAGTACTAAATGGCCCTCAGGCAGAAGAAATTGAAGACAACCCCATTCTTCGTGAAGAAGTAGAAATTGCAGTTAGGTCACTAAAGAAAGGAAAGTCAGCTGGCATTGACAACATGCCAGCAAAGCTCATTCAAGCAGGAGGAGAAGAGATAGTCCTAACAACAATCTGCAACAAGATATGGCAGACAGGAGAATGGCCCACCACATGGGCTCAATCCCTGGTCATCGTGCTCACCAAGAAAGGAAACTTACAGCTGTTCCAAAACTACAGAACCATAAGTTTGATCAGCCTCCCAAGCAAAGTCATGCTGAAGATAATTCTCAACAGACTAATGCCTCAAGCAGAAAAAATTATTGCTGAAGAGCAGGCAGACTTCTGAGCAGGAAGGAGCACCACAGAACAAATCTTCAATCTCAGACTCCTTTGCGAGAAATACCTTCAGCATCAGTGGAATCTATACCACGTCTTTATATAGATTTCAAAAAGGCCTTTGATAGGGTATGGCATGCGGCCTTATGGGCAACTATGAGAAAGTATAACATCGGCTCAAACCTGGTGCAGGTTGTTGAGCACCTCTATGACAAAGCCACCGGTGCTGTCCTCATCAATGGCAGAAGAGGAGATTGGTTTCGAACAACAGTTGGAGTCATACAGGGATGTATATTGTCACCTATACTTTTTAAGATTTTCCTGGAAAGGATCATGGAGGATGGCTTGTATGACCACAAGGGCACTGTCATTATCGAAGGAAGAACAATCACCAACCTTCACTTCACAGATGATACTGATGGTTTAGCAGGAGATGAAAAAGAACTGACTGACTTGGTTGATCACCTCGACACAACCTCCACAGCATACAGTATGGAGATTAGCACTGAAAAAACCAAACTGATGAGAAACAACACCAATGGCATCAGTGCAGAAATAAAGGTCAGTCGACAGAAGCTGGAAAGAGTCACGAGCTTCAAGTACTTGGGATCAATTATCACAGATGAAGGCACCAAACCAGAACTACTTTGCTGGATTTCCCAGACAACAGCTGTACATTACTCCATGAACTGACACAATTTTAGGTTCTTTTAGCTTAGAGACCAGTCACACTAAAAATCTGATGCTTTTACAAGGTGATCAAAACAAACACCATCAATATTCTTTGATTGAGAATATTGGTCCTATTCTTGGATCTTTTTACTCCCAATTCATTAAATAGTCTCCAAAAACAGTTCAATATTATTCTCATTTTCATCAATTTTTTAATAATGTGTCTTCTTAGCCTTTCAAATAAATTGTGTTACTTTATTTTCAAACTTTATACACTTCACTACCTCAAGCTTTCAAGCAATCAGAACTATTAATAGCATCCAAAATTTACTGAGTAATCCTGTATGGTTGATGATCATGTTCTAATTTATGTGTTCTAATTTATGCATTTTCCACAGTGGATGTAACCGGTAATCGACTATATTCATAAAAAAGGCTATTCATGTACCTAAAATATCATATACCATATGGTGATTTTGTAAATTTTCCACCCTTCATCCATGTACAAGTCGATGTTGAGTATAAGACAAGGTCAGATCAAGACCTTAGCATTGTTTATTTGCACTAGTAACTTCGACTTTCATGAATATTAATGGTATCACTGTATTCCAGATTACCGGCAACTGGGAAATTGTATTACCAATGCTAACATGCTTTTTTTCCAGTTTTGTAAAAGAGAGAGAGAGAGAGAGAGAGAGAGAGAGAGAGAGAGAGAGAAGCATAGGTATTCCATCATATTTCTTCTTGCACCCTGAAAATAAGGCACATCTGTAAAATATAATTAGCTCTCATACAAATTGGTCTCTATCCACCAGAAAGTTAGTTTTGTTAAAATTAGCTAAAGATCTGTAAGAAATTTATTTCCAGACATGCTGTTTATGACTGTTCATTTTCATCCAAGGAGTGTGCCAGTTTGAATTATTAATCCAAGAATAGATATGGTCAGTAAGTTTTTCAAATTTGCCATCCTAGTGGATTCCTAAAATAAATGATTATCCCAAAGGTTCAGTAAAATTACTCTGATTTTCATTAAATAAATCTTTGTTAATATCACCATAAACATAATATAATTCCTTATCATCATTTAGGACTGTTTCAATTTCTAACTTGAAATGTTTTCCATTTGTGCGAGATGGAGCTGCCTGTATTTTTGAAAACAATAAGAAATGGCAATGAATTTTGTTGGAAAATCTATTTATTCAACACAGGATCTTTGCTACATCACCATTTTTCCTATAAATTAAGAGCCTACTCTCCCGTTTTCCTGTGTTTATGGTAAGGTGTATCAAAATTATTTACTAAGACAATTTTATCTAAATTATGTTCCTTGAACAATGCTTCAGAAATTCTTAACACATGTACATTATTTTCTCTTGATGTAAGCAAAAATCTAACTTTACCTGTTTAAATTGCCACTAATCCAGGGTCTGTTAATAGGACCCTTTTTAAAACCTTTTTTATCAATCCTAAGCTAAAATAACTGCATGTGGGTACTCAAGGAAATACAATTAAAGTGGGTATTCTAGGAAATATGATTATTAGAAAGTTGGTACTCATGGAAATATGATTAAAAGAAAGTAGGTACCCAAGGACATATGATTAAAAGAAAGTGGATTCTCAAGGAAATATGATTAAAATAAAATCGGTACTCAAGGAAATATGATTAAGAAGAAAGTGCATTAACATTAGCTGCACGCAACTATTAATGTCATTCTTTTCATTCTTCTAAGTTTACACATTGCAATGTATGTCAACAGTACTGTGGTCATATTCACAAATGTGGAACAGTTACCCTTATTTGCATCAATATTATCATTTTCCTCATCTCTTGAAACATATATACGTCATTTGAGTCAATATCTGTGGAATCTTCCATCTGGTCGTCAACATGTACTATACAGACTTTTTCCAGGTTGTACATGGTGTATGTATGATTGATACAGTTCTCAGTTGGGTCAAATACACATTTTTCTTTTAGGATTTAGATTAGATTTAGATTGTGTACAAATTGTCTGGCAGTGATGGCAAGTCCTCAACACCTGAGTTTGCCAACCAAAAAATTTAGTATGGGTGGACTATGCATGGGTCTATGTTCTAATCTGTTTCACCGGTTTATGTGAATATGATGAACAATACTGGAAATCTGACAAGAATGCTTACCTCTTGGGTCCCCTCCTTTCTTTTGACTCTTGTGTATAATTTTGAAAGATATTTTTCATTATTCTTTATGCATATGGGCTACAAAATCAAGTTATGCCTGTTTCTAAATTTATGAAATTGTTGGGAATGCATCTTTAAGGCAGTAGATAATTTATGATTCTGCTAAATACTATGAAAGCTATTATTCATTAGGCATCAGTTTGTGGATGCTACATACTATAAAGCTGTTATTCATTAGGCGTCAGTTTGTGGATGCTACATACTATGAAAGACATAATGTTAATTGATCCATCTTATAAAAAGAATGTATGTGATTCAGATCTGTGAATTTACATATGGACAAAAATATTGTTTCTGTGTTACAAGAAATGTTTAATGATCCATCTCCAAAGATAATGTATCTGATGCAGATCTGTTAATTTAAATAAGGACCAAAAAATTCCTATTTTTGCTACAATATAAAGACCTTCACCCTGAATCCAAAGTAAAAAGTAAAATCAAAAGTGAAATAACAATCCAAGTAAATTCAATTTTTTGGGGATGCATTTGATCCAGAAATCAATAAAGGCAATGGTTCTGTGGCAAACAATGTCTAATCTGTGAACAGTACTATGACAGCTTTCAAAAAATGTAACACAAATTTTTACATCATTCTATTGAAGCTGACACTGTTCATGCAAGAGTCATACCTCATTCTTGATATGTGACATGAGATGGCAAGCTGCACAAATTTTATATCACAAAAACCTTTTACAGATTCAATAAATCCAACACTGCATCAATTTCAAATTACTCCTGATATTAGATGGGGTATTTCATTAAAAAGTTGCGGAACTATAAAGAAAGTGGTCTTTTTTTAAGTATACAAATGTTATTACAATCTTTCCACCAGGATCATATGTTTTAAGTCTGTACCTCGGTGAGTGCTTCTGCCAGTTCGGGTGCTGCTCCTTCCTTGGACAATAATAAGTCAAGTCGGTCAAACAAACGACCTTGAACTGTGGCATTTTTATGGGCCATCATTTTCAGGAGTGTGAATGTCCTCTGGAACACACGGCGTAACCCAGTGTATTGATCCTGGTCACAAAGAAATAAATGCTTATCAATCCAGGTGATTTTACAAACCGATCACATACAAATTTTTAAGAACTCTAAACTGACCATTCAGAGGCAAAAATTATTTTGTATATGGACCTCATGATCATAAGATTAAACTCTAAACTCAAAAAGTTTCAGAGTCAGCTCAAAACAATGTATGATCATTTACTATGAGAAAAGATTCTAAACTATGCTTCAGACAATAAGTAGATTGCAATATCAATGGAACCCATAGTACACACCGAGTATCATGGTATATCCAGATTATCTTGGTACACACTGAGTATCATGGTATACAAAGACTATCATAGTACACATCAAATATGATATACCCAGAGTATCAGGGTTATGTGGACTATCATGGTTCACAAGGAGCATCATGGTATACAGAAAGGCATAATTGTACACCCAGAGTATAATGACATATATTGAGCATCATGATATGCACAGGGTATCATTATATACACTGAACATGATATGCAGAGTATCATGATATGCACATGTTATCATGATATATATTGAATATCATGATATGCAGAATATCATGATATATATAGGATATCATGATATATTCAGCACCATGATATACACAGGGTATCATGATTTATATTGAACATCATGATATACAGAGTATCATGGTATACACTGAGCATCATGACACAGGGTATCATGGTATACACTGAGCATCATGACACACAGGGTATTATGGTATACACTGAGCATCATGACACAGGGTATCATGGTATACACTGTGCATCATGACACACAGGGTATTATGGTATATACTGAGCATCATGACACACAGGGTATCATGGTATACACTGAGCATCATGACACACAGGGTATCATGGTATACACAGTCATTATATAAAATAAAAGATTACTATTCAATATTGAAGGAAACATCTTGATAGAAATTTTTATAACAGCAAAAACTGTCCATTTAAAATGTGCCATCTGAAAAACTGCTGGATACTGGTGTTTTTCCTCTGCAGCATCTAGTGAATGGTTTATTTCACAAGTGAAACATGTGAGATCGAACAGAGGAGAGACAGACAGACATAGACACCATTTTTTTAGCAAAACGTTTTTCTGATAATACTTAACCAATCACAATACCTTTTAGTCTACTACCTTGCAAATCCAGCACTTTCAGGCTAAAAACCTTTAGCTAAAAGTTATCGGTCCACTAGGTGGGAGTGAGTGAGATCTCCCCTTGATAATGGAATTGATGCCAAATCCTGTGAATTCATCATGTACTACTGGAGTGGAAGTCATGCTCTCTATATGTATTTTATTTACGGGGGATGTATGTGTATTATGATTGGGTAAGTATTATCGAAGAAACATATTTTACTATATCAAATTTGTTTATTCTTCACAATATGTTACCCAATCATAATACCTTAGGAGAACAGGTAAGATGGGGAGAGAGATACATCCCCTTACCCTGGAAAAACCATCTCCTGTCCCTTAAGGTATGTGAGACAGCTTCTAGACAACCAGACTGGAAAAGACTCCATCTGTGATGGAGCAGCTTCAAAAGGGAAAAATTTCCCTCCTGCAAATCCAGCACAAGTCATAAATCCACATCTTTACAAAGCTGTCGAACAACCTTTGGTACCATAGGTAAAGTTACTCCAGATCAAGCTGAGCCTTATAGAATGAAAGATCTCTAAGATAAACACTGGAGAAGTGTACTCACATCTCCATCCCAGGTCATGACTAATCACAGTTAAAGAACAGTTTCATGTAATGTTTGTGGTGACTGTCCTAAAGCCAATATGCAAGCAAATTCACTAGTGTGGGTTTAGTCATAGCCCACTTTATTCAGGATGAAAGTGTCCATTTTTTATATATTGTCTTTCCCCTCTTTGACAGCAAAATGATGCGTGATCTCTCTAGATGCAACAGCTCAATATTCTTGAAATACGACTTCTGAGCTTACACTGGGTTCTGTAGATGACCCTGCGATGAAGAGTACATAACAAACAAGAATTATCACTAATATCTAATTACCCATGAACAGAAACCAATGGCAATGAAGCAGGCAGCTTTAGGAGCAATATGGATGCCTACATTGGTATAGAATGCTCTGGTGTACTCCACTGAGAATATATTCCATTGTTTTCATATATCTCTAAGATGGATGGCCAACTCACTTGAGGAATTCTCCACCACCAGAATGAACTGTTAGTTCTTCAGGGCATATTAACAATATGTTGACGTGTATGATTAGTAACTCTGGGTTGGGGTGAAACACCTTCCATTGTGGTTGCTTACTGGCAGGTGATGGGATATTTCGATTCCTGGCGATTCTGTTGTGAGATTAATGGGGTTGATCCAAGATTTCCCATGTGAGTGGAGTAATCTGGATGAGGAGACACTCAGATTCTTTTGATTCCTGTATCACGTTCAGAAATCTGAGGTGCTGGAGTACATTCGGTCATTCCACTCTATAGAAAGATCATCAATTATCCAGGCCTTTGGGTCCAGGACTGGTGAGACAAAGCTTGGCAATTTTGGCATTCCTCCTTGTCTCAACTGGTCCACCATAGGCCAATCCTATCATGCATCTATTGAGTGAAAACTATGGGAAGAAGAGACCATTCCATTTGTATTAGTCCCTTCTTGCAGAACAGTGAGTGTCAATACATTAGCCAGCCTAAGATATGTCAAACTTATGCCTGGATTGTCATCTGTAGATGCTTGGAACTTGTAATTGATGAAGTAAGCAGTCTCAAAGTGTAATTAACTTGTCAGATTGTGGAAGCAGATGAAAGTAGATTCTTCCATAGACATTACGATCACCTGATATCAGAACTCTAGACCTGGCGGGTGATGTTGAGGAACGATGAAGACAGAAATCTGATGGAATTGGGTAGGCATCTTAAGTCCAAACCTGCAAGGTGGAGTTTCTCTCATCAAGTAAGATCTAATAAATATGTGGAAATCTGAGTGCCAGCTTTCATCATTTCATTATGATTTAAGGCAGTGAAGTTGATGCCTCCCATGCTAACTGTGAAGTACTTGCAGAAGAATGTCTAGGAGGGCAGCCCACTACACTTGCAACACTTAGTAGTCACATTCCATTATTTCTAAGATGACACTAAGTACAGTCTTTTGGGTGGAAGAGGCTTGAAGGCGAGTGATGAAATACCTCCTGAAAACAGGTTCCAAAATGGACACCAGAAGTGTCTTGAGGTACTATGCTGGCAAGATTGATCCATGAGGGTGCCTAGATAAACTGTACATCTTCCACAGGAAGTACCAAGCAGCACTATGCGGGTTAGTCTGATCCATGAGAGTGCCTGTATATACTGGGCAGGAAGTGATTAGCAGCCTTATGCGGGTTAGTCTGCTGTATGACTGGATTCATGAAGTGGGCTCTTGGGTATTACAGCACTAAACTAAGCATTGTATGCCAGTAGTACTCAGCAGCACTATGCAAGTTGTGGAACTAGACAAATTCATTTGCTGGTGGCTGATACTGTAAGCTATACAGTAATACAAATAAGTTTTCAATATTACCCCAAAAAATCTGCACATAAATAAGGAACTGAAGCATCATTATTGATAGTTACAAAGTAGGTGCAACAATCTCCACTATTAGACAATTTTAGCTGCAGGAAAGGACAAATGACATTCTTTCTCAGATAAAATCAGTAAAGCATCATCTATTCAACTATGAATTAGTGTTAGCAGATGACCCAATGAACGCAATGAAGCTCACTACAATGTTGCCTGAACATATAAATTTAAAAAATAGCCTTAACTATTATGAAGTTGTATAGGCTACCCATGCGAGTACATAAATACTATTAAGAGATGACAATGAGATAATTCTAACTGCAGAACTTTGTCATTAAAGGACAAAAGAAAAGTTGGAAATAAAGATAACGTATTCTTCCCTTTTGAAGTGAAGATTCCTACAACTTGTAAGTGTAGAACCTTCAGAGACTTGGTAAAGGATTTTGCGAGGTTTCTATTGATGAGAGCATACTGCTTGGCACTAGCAGAAGTAGTAACTGACAAATTCATGGAATTTGGTGCTAATTGTCATATCAAGGGGAGATCACTCTATCTAACTGCCACCTAGTGTACTGATAACTTTTGGCCTTTTAGCTAAAAGTTTTTGACTGGGAGGGCTGTATTTGCAAAGTAGTAGTAGTTCTCCTAAAGTATTATGATTGGGTAATGTATTTTAAAGAAGGAGAGACATACGAGCAACTTGACATCAATCTCCTGAGACAGGATGGTCAGGGTGTCCTCTAGTACACCTGTAAAATAGCAAGTACAAATTTCAGTCACTAACATACACAGCAAACACGGACCTATGCCTGTTATGTTCAAAATATAATATTGATGTCATATTTTTAATTATGCATTTTTGAGAAATGAGGAATTCTTGTCACAGGCAGCCATGGGTGAGAAATGTTTAGCCTATTTTCGACCATGGCTTGCTATGACTAGGTTACAGAACGTCAAATTTGTACTGATACTTATTTCAGTATTCCACATGGCTACACATTACTATTATTTTATTATTATTATTACTGTCACATTATTATTATTTTATTATTATTATCATTACTGTCAGATTACTATTATTTTATTATTATTATTACTGTTACATACTTTTGGCACAGAAAAAAATGCCTGTGAGCTGATGTCAGTTACTGAACTGTTGCACATTTTTCACCACACCCTGGAGTCAAACAGATGTCTCATCAGATGCTTCTATTTTCTTATTATAGTAGATACTACTTGTTTGAAAATTAATTTTTGTGGTGGTTGAGAAGACAATCTTCCACAGACAAGACAAAAATATCCAGATGTTAATGCCAAAGATTTGGCAAGACCCACTCCTTGTACAGATCTAGTCTCCTTGATTATGGATTTTCTGCATTGCCCACACACACACTGTGACTATTATATAATCTAATATAATGAAACTAAAATTATTTAAGTAATAACTCATAAAAAAAATTTTTTGAATGTTCGTTGCTGTATATTGTAGATCATTACATAGCGCAGCCAATGTACGATGTGTCCGGAGCTGCGAGGAATAACCTTTCCTTCCTACATCTGCATAATGTGTCAGGAAATTTATGTTGCTATATTAATGATTTTTTTTCTGACTTATAAATTTAAATTTTGTTCTGGAGATAAATTATGTAAAAATGAAAAAAATTAAGAAAATTGATTGCAATTATTTTATGCTCATATTGGCTTTGGGTTATGCTTTTTTGAAACTCCTTTGCAAAAACTCAAATACAGAATCTTTACAATCTACAGAGCTCATATATGCAGCATAATATATGTTGTTAATGACTAATTATGATCAGCATGTACCATTATTGTAGAGGATATTCTGGTTCATCCCATGTGGTTCTTCTTCATCCGCATCAAGATGACACATGCTGAAAACATATCAAAAGAAGAATAATGATTGGATTATCTGCGTTGATGTGTGCATCAACTTAAGCACCCAAAATTATTTTACAATGCTCAAATTCTGTGTATTGCTTACAGAGTCAGCAAGTGCAAACATGATATATTCCAAGTTTATGAAAAATATGGAAATTTATCTTTTATTATTTTATCCTTTGTCTTCTATAAATCCCATCAGCTGTTCCATGTCCCCATTGCCAAAATGCAAAAGTTTCATGACATTCCTCTGAAGAAAACTGAAACATCTGTTGAAAGTAAAATTCACTGATTTGAATATATAACAAGATATCTAATTGATGAAACATAATAATAATCTTTGGCAGAAAAATTCAAAATAAACAAGAATTTGCAACCTTTGTAGTATAATTCAAAATAAACATGAATTTTTAACCCTGACAGTAAAATTCACAATAAACGCATATTTTTAACTGACACCAAGACCCCGAAGACAAAATGTCTGTTTGTGACTTCAATGCAAAATTTAATATAAATGCATAAAGATAATCAACAAAATGTCAAATATAAGGATTTAAAAGAAATAAATTACAGTTCTATCATTCAAATATCAATTTTCCCATCAAAATGAAAAACTAAATTTATTCTAGTAAAATCTTGAAATTTAAATTCTTTTTTATGTTTTATTTGGGTCTTGGACCAAGTCTATTATGCCCCTATCAGAAAAGTTTCAGGGCTTTGCTAAAAATAATTAAAATAAACAACTGGCCCACTGTAACACAAGTTAGAACTGAAAGATTATTAAGAACATAATTTCCCCAGCACCCATACATGCCAACCCCAAGAGAGATATAGGCGTAATTTTTGCTAATATAAGTGGCACAAGGTGTATTCTGGGCATAAAAAGTGTAATCCATATATTACATGCCATAATTACAGAACACTATGAAAAATGTGCATTTATTTTTATTACTAACCTGGATCTGCAGGTCAACATTCTTGGCAAAATGGGCAAATTCCATGTGGATTAGAACCAAATACAAATAACAAAACATACTGACAAATTATTTATATTCAACACTCAACTACTCTACTTCTGCTGAATGATCATGAAGACCAGACATTCTTTGTGCTCAATTCAAGTGTTGTATCACTCTCATAATCTACTTTTCAGATTTGTAAAGTAAAATTGATTTCTTTTTTTTCTGAACGGACATGTTTTTAAGTTTAAAAATATCCATCTGCTCCATCTGTGTAACAGTTCTCATTCACAAGACACATCATAAAACCCCTTTCCACTAGACATCTGGCACCATTTTCTTTAAAAGATACAGACTGGTCCACTACCTAACTTGACTATCAATATAATGAATCTGTGAGACAATCTTTATATTAAAGAAACCCATGTGTTTTCTTGGAAAAGGGTCATATACAGTTGCTATAAACAGAAAATAAGGAAAGTACAATAGATCTAGAATGGACAAATTAACTCTTACGCAGCAGTCTTTCTTTTCAGAATATTCTCAAATTGATATGATGAGTGTGATTAAGGAGATGATAATAAAAATGACAAACAGAACTTTTTATTGCTTTATTTTAATTTTATATTTAATCTACTGGAAAAGCATAATTCAGGTGAGTGTGAGACATAACTAGGTGGAAAAAGGCGTAATGATTATGCCAGAAGTGTAATGGTTGGCATGTATGAACAACCCTCAAGTCAACAACAGATGTGCTGTGGACACACATATTATGATGCAAGACTATCACTTGTTGAAGCCTGAGGCCACCATGACCCAACATCCTGCCTTGGCAACACAGCATGCAGTACAAACTAAAATTGTCATCCCAACTTTTGGATGAGAGCATGAAACAATGGTCATAACGCTATATATAAATCTGCATTATCCCTACTGTAATTACTTACTATATGAATTCATCTAAGATGTCACACAATTCTCGTGCCTCCAGATCCCCCAGTTTAGATGTAGCCAGTCGCCGCAGGACAGGCAACCGCTCATCCAACCTTTTGAGTACATTGACTGAGCCATCTGTGATCAGAACCTGGAAAACCAGCCATGCAGAAAAATTCAATTATTATGATCATATGTGTTCAATATGTGCTCAAACATCTTTTAGTCAAACCAGGGTCACAAACCTAAAAGGAATGAAGGTTTAAAAACACAGTTTCATGTGTAAACCATGCAAGAACTTACCAAGTTGCATATGACTAACAAACCTGAATGTAACAAGAGTACCATGAAAATAGTACATTATATACCCATCTGTGTTTAACAGTTCTCCATGTAGGTACTAGTGGGGCATATTTGACTCAGGAGATTACTGACCAACAGGTCACAATGACCTAGACCTTTGGTCAATGTATGCTGTGCAGAAACCATTATTTTCTAATCTGTCTTAACATTACCATGACCTCTGACCTTTATACACAAGAATCTAAAGATTTCTTCATACCTAAGTGCAAGTCATCCTCATACTCTGATCAACAAATGGTAGAACAAATGTTTTTTTGCAAACCCTTTTTCTTTGAGTCTCAATGATCTTGACCTTTAACCTTATGACCCCAAAATCATAAGGCCTCTTTCAAAACTTTAGTGCAAGTCCTCCTTTAAACTTTGCCCATGGTCTATACCTAAAGTTGTTATGTTTTTCTTTCAATCACAGCAACCTTGACCAGTCAGCATTTGGCCCCTAAATCAATAGGCTTCTAATGTGTATGTCTCCTACAAATTTTGGCAAAGGGTCATTATGAGGAATGAAATTTCTGGAAGGCTCAACAGTTGAACAAATTACGGACTGACTTGCAGAAGAATGGGCTGGAGAGTAAACTGACATAAGACTGAACAAACAAACATCATTTCATACTTTTTAAAGAAAGAAATTGTTCAGCGTTGTCTACCTTGTGACCACTGATGCAATAAAGTTTATTGTGTGGTAACTATGTACCTGACTGACACTTAGCCACTCAATCCAAAAATATATTTCTCATTCTGTCTCTGAGTCGTGTCACCACATTCACTTTTTCATAATCAGAATTGTTCATCACTTAAGGTTATTGATATTTTTCACGGATTGATAATAGAATACTTCCATGATGTCATTTTATTAAGTTACAAAAGCAAAAAAGAACACCAATAATCTGACTAAACTGGTAAGTTGTTCAAAATAGATGAAACTGTACGAGGGCCTCTAACCATCAAACAAATGCATCAGATCAAAAAACGTGGAATGGCATGCGCACAATGTCAACTTGAAGCACTACATAACACAATTTTTCTTCTTTGAGTATGTGACCTTGCCTCTTAACTTTAAACCCCAAAAACAACAGGCTTCTTCCTACCCCATCCACAAGCAACCCACAGAGTTTTGCAAAGGTAGATGGTACAAAACTGAATTTATTGTGCAGAAACGAAAAAGTAGTGTTCATATGGATGGACAAAAAGAAGGATGGAGATTATACTATATCCACTGATTTTTGAAAGGTGTATACAAATATGATATCCTTGCAGAATTAAAAACAAATTACCATTTCTTATGTGTAGGCTCATACAAAAGTAACAAAAGAAAAGAGTGAAGTAAACAAGCTTTGTAAATTTTAACAATAATAATTTATTTCTCTAGAAAACAATGTAAAAATAGAAAATAGGACTTACGGTTTGTGAATATAATCCAAAAATTAATCCTAAAGTTGAAAAAATATAAGTCCTATCATTAAACAGTTCTAATTGAATCCAGGTTCGAATCTCAATGAAATTCCAATATGGAGGCAATGACATCAGATGAAGTCGTTGTACTGGCCGCAACAAATCCTCAAGTGAATCATAGATTATAATGTTTCCATTTAGAATTTCAGAATAAATTTCCACTGAATTTCTTTGTCCCAGAACATTTTATAAAAAAGTACACTTGTTTAGTTTTCTAGAGAATAAATTATTAAATTCCAAAAACTAAATGAACTTAGAACAAGCTGGCAACAACAATAAAAACCACCTGAGCCCTCAAGGTTTAAAATACAACTCAAATGATCTAGTAGAAAATGGCTGTTTTAAGCCTCAATTTTAGATCACATGGTAGCTCACATGACAGGCGACGTGACCGCTAATTTGAACAGCGCAATAAAATAAAACGCCATTTATCACGTATGCAAGAATAGCCCTATCTAAGAATCAAATTCTCACATTGGAAATAAAAAAAAATAAAGGCTGTATACAATTCAGCTAACACATGGGCCGAAAATGACCTTGGTAATAGCCAATCATATTCATCTGATGTTTACAAGATCTATGAACCAAAGTGAGCTAAAAATAGTGCTTAAGTCATACTTTTACGTTCCAATCAGACTGATATTTTTAAAAAAATATCAAATCCCATAAAATAATCATTACAATAAAATATAATGAAACAAAACTAAAATAAAAAGAATTTAAAACTAACACTCAAGCAATTAATTACATATTCATAACACTTCACCCCGTAAAGAAAAGAAAGATTTATATAATAGAGCTTTCTTTTTACCATATGTAAATTATACATGAGGTAAAACAAAATTACATAAGAAAACTCTTATGAATTATACAAAGCGTATATGAAATAATATTTCTATACACGGGAAAGTGCATCTGCAATTAAATTGTCTTTACCTTTGATGTGCCTGATGTTAAGATTATATTTTTGTAAAAACAAACTCCACCTTAATAATCTTTGATTTTTATTTTTCATCTTGTGATGAAAGAAAGGGGGTTGTGATCACAAACACAACAACTGGAGAAGGAGCTGAGCTAATGTAAACTTCAAAATGCTGTAATGCCAATATTAAAGCCAAACTTTCCTTCTTGATTGTTGAGTAATTTCTTTGGTGCTTATTTAGTTTCTTAGAGAAATAGCACACTGGGTGATCAACACCATTTCTATCTTCTTGAATCAATACTGCTCCAACCCCAACATCACTTGCATCAACTGATAATTTAAAAGACTGATTGAAATTTGGAGCTGTAAGAACCAGCGCACTCTTGAGTGTGGCTTTTAATCTATCAAAAGCCTCCTGACATTTTTCAGTCCAAAGAAACTTGTTTTTCTTACTCAACAAGTTTGTCAGGGGTTCAGCAATATTAGAAAAATTGGAACAAAACTTTCAATAGTATCCGGTCATACCCAAAAATCACATCAGTTGCATTTTACTGACAGGCACAGGGAAATCAGAGATAGCCTTGACCTTAGCATCTATAGGTTTAACTTCACCATGTCCCACAATATGTCCTAGAAAAGTTACACAAGCACGGCAAAATTCACTTTTAGATAAACTGATTGTCAAATTTGCATCAGTGAGTCTTTCAAAGAATTTTCGAATCGTGGCTAGATGTTCTTTCCAGGTGTCGTTGTAGATGATGACATCATCGATGTAAGCATCACAATTATCTAGACCAGAGGTAATCATATTCATCAAGCATTGAAAAGTACTTGGGGAACCCTTCATCCCAAACGGCATTACTTTATATTGATAGAGTCCATCTGGAGTCACAAATGCCGAAATTTCTTTCGCTCTTTCTGTTAGTGGAATTTGTCAAAATCCTTTCAGAAGGTCAAATTTGGTGACATACTTGGCATTTCCAATTTTATCAATACAGTCATCGATTCCTGGTAATGGAAATGAATCTGTTTTTGTCACACTGTTCACCTTCCTATAATCAGTGCACATACGGAAAGTTTTATCTGGTTTCGGAACAAGTATACACGGTGAACTCCAGTCACTTTTACTGGGCTCTATGAAATCGTTTTCCAGCAAATACTGAATTTCCTTTATCAAGTATTCCTGTTTGAGAGGGTTCATCCTGTATGACTGTTGTTTCACAGATTTTGAATTTACAATTTCAACATCATGAAAAATTTTGTTTGTCCTTGTAGGAATATCTGGAAACAAGAGCTCAAATTCGAATAATAACTGTTCAAGTTCATTCCTTTCTTGTTGTTGCAAATGTAAAAGTTTCTGGTCCAGATTTTTCATAATTTCCGAATTCCGAAGATTTCTTGCACCAAGATCAACAGAGTCCGAGTGAATTTCTTCACTTAAATCCTCAGTTGGTGGGACAGGTATAACTAAATTAATTGGATGATTTACTTGGCTATCTCTCTCAATATCCTAGTACTCCATTAATTTATTTAGACTAGAGTACTAATATTATAATTTAACTCATTCATTTTCTTATCTTAACTGTGTAAGGGCCGTAAAATCTAATTTGAAGAAAATTTTGAAGAACGAGCAAGAGAGAATGAACTCTATTAGAAGACACAAAACTTCTCTCAAGTAAAGTTCTGTGAAACCATAATTTCACTTCTGACTTGAATTGCTGAGTGCCAAATTCAAGCATAACAAGCTGGAAAATTCCAGACATAAAATTTGACCCTTGATCCAATTGGACTGATTTGGGAAGGCCAAATTGAGTAAAGTCTTTATCAAAGCTCTTACTATGGTTTTTGTTTTAATATTCCTCAAAGGAATTGCCTCTGAGAATCTTGTTGATGCACACATAATGGTCAACAAATACTGGTCGCCTGACTTGGTCTTAGGTAAGGGATCAACACAATCTACCATAATTCTGCTAAATGGTTCGTCAAATGCAGGAATAGGTTGCAGATGAGCCTTAGGTATCTTCTGATTGGGTTTTCCTACCATTTGACAAGTATGACAAGATCTACAAAATTTACAAACACCACTTTTGATTTTTGGCCAATAAAAGGGAGTCAAGATCTTGTGATAAGTTTTATTTATCCCTAAATGACCAGCCAGAGGAGTTTCATGGGCCAAACTAAGTATTTCCTGTCTGTATGATTTTGGAACTACAATCTGATAGTTCACTGACCACTCCTCATTAGCAGGTACCTTGGGAGGTCTCCATTTTCTCATAAGAATTCCATTTTTAATGAAATAACAGACAGGTACTTCAGTTGCTTCAGTTTCACTAATGGCCCTCTGAAACAAACAGGAGATCTCAGGATCTTTTTCCTGTTCGACGACAAGTGACTGTCATTTATCACCCTGATTAGATAAAAGTGAATGAGTATTTAAAAGTGGATCACTGTGATCAATACCTTTTGATTGATCCAAATTAGGAGTGAAAGTGACCTCATCAAAAGCCTGACCAATACATGTGTCAGCTAAAGGAATATTTTCCTTATCAAAATCATTCTCAAGAGCTTTCTTTACCATAACTCTGGTAACTGCACAAGCTGGGTATAAATCAGGGTATTCTTTTTCAATAGGATCAACTTTCTGATCCAAAGAAGGCTTGTCAGTTACAAGTGGATTAACCACAACCTTGTCTCCAGCTAGGTTGTTGTCTAGTAACAAATGAGTGCCCTCAACGGGTAAAGATACTATAACGACTGCCATGGGTCCTGAAACTAAGTCTGATGACAAATTTACAGAATGGAGAGGAACATTAACAAAGTCGCACTCTACTCCCCGAATGAGAACACTCTCATTAGAACAGGACTTCTCAGAAAAAGGCAAAGTACCTGATAATAAAAGACTCTGAGAAGCTCCTGTATCCCTTAAAATTTTAATAGGGATAGGATTGGCCAAATCACCCAAGAGTGATATAGAACCCTTCAACATGAATGGTTCATAATTCTCCATAATAAAATCAGACTGGGGTTTATTAGACCCAACAAATGTATTGCTTTCAATACATGACCATGACCTTGACCTCTTAGAAATAAGAGCATTTGGAATTGGTCTATCTTGATTCTGATGTCTATATTTCAATTTGAAGCAATCAGAAATGATGTGTCCTTTTATCTTGCAATAGGTACACGTAGGAATAGACAAGGATTTTGAATCAAGTTTATCAGAAGCTTGATGTTTAGAACTTGTGCCAGATTGAGTTTTAGAAGGAGTCGTATTAGGCTGAAATACCTTTCTACTAGTAGACTGCTGAGTGAAAGACTTGCTTGCAACAGAAACTTTATGAGTTAAAGAATACTCATCAGCAGCAAGAGGAGCATTTTCCAAGATTTTGATCTTATGCTTTTCAAGATGATTCTTAATGTCATTAGGAACACAGTTTTTGAACTCTTCAAGTAACACAAGTTGTTTGATATTTTCATAATCATGTTCAACTTTCTTGGCTAAGCACCATCTCTCAAATAACTGCTCTTTTTCTCATGCAAATTCGACATAGGTTTGTCCAGCTTCTTTTCTATAGCTTCTGAATTTTTGCTGATAAGCCTCAGGGACTAACACATAACCCCTTAAGATGCACTCCTTAACCAAATCATAGTCAGAACTTTGCTGTACTGACAGGAATACATAAATATCTCGGGCCTTGCCAAAAAGTACACATTGCAATAACTGAGTCCAATGCTCCCTTGGTCATTTCAAATTTTCTGCAACTTTTTCAAAATAAATAAAATATTTGTCTACTTCTTTTTCTCTAAAAGGGGACACTAACCTGATATTTCGTGTAATGTCAAAACTTGAATTTGTATGTGAAGTGGAAATGTGCTTTTCACTTGCCAGCTCAATTTCTTTCATTTTAATTTGAAATTCCCTTTCATCCTTCTCTTTTTCAAATTGTAACTGTTTATCTTTCTCCCTCTCCTGTCTCTCTCTCTCTCTCTCTCCTCTTTTTCAAACTGTAATTTCATTTGTTTATCATTCTCTCTTTCCTGTCTCTCTCTCTCTCCTCTTTCTCAAATTGTAATTTCATTTGTTTATCATTCTCTCTTTCCTGTCTCTCTCTCTCCTCTTTCTCAAATTGCAATTGCAATTGCTTCTCTAATTACAACTGCAATTGTTTTTCTTTTTCTTCTTTCTGAACCTTGAGCTTCCTTAACTCCACTTCCATCTTGTATTTCATTTTTAATTCCTTTACTTTTATGTCAGAGTCTGATACCGACTTACTGACCGAAGCCAAAACACTTTTATCAAGAACATTCTTCTCTACCAAATATTGAATCAAAATATTTTTAATTTCTTGTTTTGTTAAGAAAGATTTTGCTTCAGAAAGATCGTACTTTTCTGGCAAGTTCAAGCAACTCATCTTTTTTCAAACTATCCAACTGCTCCTGAGTAGGACTAGAAAGAAAAGTCTCACTTCAATGACATTGTGAATGAAAGCCTGTTGTTTTCACTAAAGATTTCAAACAAAATGTAAAATAGTACTTAGGATTTAAAAACTAGGGGAATTTATATTTAAAAAAAAACAATTTTCTGAAATATTTAGCCAAAGTTTATATATCCCAAGACAAGAACCCCAATTTTCTTCTGTTACATGTAGGCTTGTACAAAAGTAACAAAAGAAAAGAGTGAAGTAAACAAGCTTTGTAAATTTTAACAAAATAATTTATTTCTCTAGAAAACAATGTAAAAATAGGAAATAGGACTTACGGTTTGTGAATATAATCCAAAAATTAATCCTAAAGTTGAAAAAATTTAAGTCCTAACACTAAACAGTTCTAATTGAATCCAGGTTCGAATCTCGATGAAATTCCAATATGGAGGTGATGAGGTCAGCTAAAGTCGTTGTACTGGCGGCAACAGATCCTCGAGTGAATCATAGTTTATAATGTTTCCATTTAGAATTTCAGAATAAATTTCCACTGAATTTCTTTGTCCCAGAACATTTTATAAAAAAGTACACTTGTTTAGTTTTCTAGAGAATAAATTATTAAATTCCAAAAACTAAATGAACTTCAGAACAAGCTGGCAACAACAATAAAAACCTCTTGAGCCCTCAAGGTTTAAAATACAACTCGAATGATCTAGTAGAAAATGGCTGTTTTAAGCCTCGATTTTAGATCACATGGTAGCTCACGTGACAGGTGATGTGACCGCTAATTTTAACAGCGCAATAAAATAAAATGCCATTTATCACGTATGCAAGAATAGCCCTATCTAAGAATCAAATTCTCACACAGGAAATTAAAAAAAATAAAGGCTGTATACAATTCAGCTAACCTGTGGGCCGAAAATGACCTTGGTAATAGCCAATCATATTCACCTGATGTTTACAAGATCTATGAACCAAAGTGAGCTAAAAATAGTGCTTAAGTCATACTTTTACGTTCCAATCAGACTGATATTTTTTTCAAAAATATCAAATCCCATAAAATAATCATTACAATAAAATATAATGAAACAAAAATAAAATAAAAAGAATTTAAAACTAACATACAAGCAATTTAATTACATATTCGTAACACATTAACATACCTGATAATCAAATCTAATTTCAGCTCCTATTGATGCTCTATTATGGTCAATTTCTTTAGTAGAGACTGTCACTGTTAGTCACAGAGGGTCATAATAATGTGTAATAAAATCAAAAACTGGTATTGGTGTTTGATGAAATATCCATTCACTGCAATCTAAAACTTGTATTGTTCTCTGATGAAATATCCACTCACTGTAAACAAGAACCTGTATTGTTCTTTGATGAAATAATCCATTCACTGTAAACTAAAACTTGTATTAGTGTTTGATGAAATATCCACCCACTGCAATTCATTGATTCTTGTGACATCTCTCTTCTAAAGTCTGCAAATACTGATACATTAACAAAAGACTCAGTTGAGCCCAAGACTGGTCACTTGGCTGACATCTAACTAAAGCTTAATTTCAGAAGCAGCTGGCCAAAATATCTGGGTTAGTAATGATGCAGATTTTCAAAGGTTATTTCTACTGTAAGTTACAGAAGCCATATTTGACAATGCATAAATGTGATAATTCCCAATTTCCAGGCCTCCGAGTTTAATTCCTGACTCCTGGCATCATGATCTTTTTGGAATAAATTCCAGTGTTTTAACTTACAAAATTATGCAATTTTATAAGAGTCTCACTAAACAGGGCATGCTGAAAGCAACATTATCCAAGTAATAAACATGTATAAGTGTAAAAACAAAACTTTTTACAATCATAAAAGGAAGAAATAATTGCTTTTAAGTCCAACTGCAAACTGCAAAAATCTAGATCCACTGTCAGATAATGCACCAGCAGATCTGGGTCATTGCAGTTTGTTAGGAGAAGAACAAGCAACATAGGTTTCTCACTACCCCCAGGGACTAACCCCCTGGGTCACAGAATAAAAACTATACAGATCCCCACCATGTACATACACCTGCTGAACTTGACAAGACAAATTTATCCATGCATTTGAAATAGACCATGGGGTCCATTCCACCAACACAGACTAAGCCAGTGAATAATAATAATATTAATAATAATAACAACAACAACAACAACTATAATTATAATGATAAACTAATGGCATCTTTTTAGGGGAAACCATATTAGTTAACAAAAGTTTCATTAAAAACCATATAGTTTAGATAGTTTCTGAGATGTTTGATTCAAGAGCTGTTGTTTTATTTTCTGTCTATAAAATGAACTTCGAGTTCATGGTCTAGCTCTATGTAACTACATACCTGTGCCTGTAATGCTTTTATAAAAAGACCACTGTGGGTTGAGTAGTAGCGGTTCAGAAGGTGCATCGACTTTCGTACCATGTCATCATACTCATATTTGGACAGGTCCTGTAATAAATATACAGAGCTAATGCGTGTCTGATTAATGCTTAATATGGCTCATCTGCATTTGACCATTCATTCAGGGTATAGATATTATGATTATGGTTTCAGGACATATTAAGCAAACCCAAGTGATGGTCAGATTGGCTACCATTGCATCAGAACTAGCTGTAATGGCAGACCTGACTGAATATTTTTTATTCCAGTAATGATTTTATGTGAACATACTGTGCTACCATGTAATAGACTGAGTTTAGTGAATGCTGCTGATTCTACAAAAAATCTCCAATGAATCTGATCCAGTACTACATAATGTACTGGAAGATACGGGTGTATGCTATTTGTAGTTGGTGTGTGCATTATACTCAAGTAAATATGGTCATAGAAGTCCACTGTAACAAGAATGTGATATGTATTGAAATACAAAAAATTTCCATGCACATAATACACTTGACAAAGGTGCCAAACAAATAAGTTTCATATTTTGGTTGTGAATTTGCGACTGTACCACTTTCTTTGATTGCTCCAAATTCTGAAAATGAATAGTCACCAAAATACAAATAGACAATTTTGAAGGAAACACCTTTATAATAAATCTAAATATTGTACCCAACCTTAAAATTTAAAAAAAATCATCACTTGTGTGTTGAAATCTAAGCTTACACCTCTTAATTTGGAAAATGGTCTTGATTGGAAATAAGCATATATATGACAGTATGATGTTGTCTGTAATTTGTCAACACATAGGGAATTCATCTTTTGTCAGTCTGATCAAACAGTGATGGACATGGTTATACATCGCACTTCAAGGCCTTTCATGGGCCTTTCACTTCAAGGCCTTTCATCAGCCTTTCACAAGGTCTTTCATGGCCTTTCACTTCAAGGCTTTTTATGGGCCTAATGAAATTACATCATATAACAAAATATGTCAGCACTGTATCAGCAAAATCTTTGTTGACTGACCATAAGGATTTCCACTACAGGATAGGGCTTTAGGAAGGCTGTGCTTTCGAAAATCTGATTCAGCTGTCGCAAACCTGCCCTCACCACACTGAAAAAAAAAATGCATTAGACAATAATTTGAAAACATTTCATCAAAAAACAATTACCGGTACATTTATTAGAGTCATGATGTCATAACAAAAGCCACCTGGGGTGACAAATCACCAGCAGTCCCCACCTCCCCGGTCCATCCCTCTCAATTTTTAAAACTATTTATGTAAGAGACATATGGTATATCACTAACAATTTATATACTACTTACGCTGCACTTCATTTACATGGTCACAAATAAATACTGAACGTGGAAAATTATAAGTATCAATAGGCACCTCCCAAAAATTTGCTTCAAAGAAGTTTAATCTAAACAAGAGTTAGACTATGGAAACAAAATTATCTAGACAGACAGACTGATGAACATAGCAATAATCACCATGCCCCACCCCCATTTATATTTCCTTCAGGAAGTGAAAATGTCTTTTGGGAATTGTAAATATGCTAGCTGTCATGTGAGGAATTTGTCTGAATGGCTCCTTTTGATATTAGGTGATAAATGGAACTACTGCATATAAGCAAAAACACCTCATACAATGTTTCATCAATACAGAGCTGCGCATGAAATTTGGATAAGTCCAAAAATAACAGGAAAGTTAGGACTGAATTTTAATTAAAGTCCATTTGATAAAGGTCCAACAGATATGTCAATGTAAAGTCATAAAGCAGAGTTGAGACAAACCAAAACAAAATTTTTGAAAAACTTGGGCCATTTGAAACCGGTGTCATAAAATGATATTTTCCAGAATAGGTATTAATAAAGGCAGACTAGAGAGGATTATTCTGACTTCAATGAGACTGTTAAAATCTTTTGGTGGTAAAAGAGAGTAATCCTGATTGTCTAAGCTAAATGAGGGTGTGTGCGTGTTCCCCAGAAGAAATTCAAGGTTTTAAAGTAATTTCCCCTATGAAATTACTCAGTCTAAGTTCTGAGAAGAGCCAGAATTTTATCTCTGAGAATAATAAGTATTTCTTGTTAGACTGTCTGACGGATGTGTGTCGGAAAGTTGAGGACATGTAAAGAGATTCAGCTGCATAATAAGGGCTAGTCTCAATAAAGCACAGGGTTAGTCTCAGTTGCGTACAATGTGCATTTATGTAAGTTTGTAATTATTTGTTGAATTTATTCATTTTAAATTCATACTTCAATTTTACTTGAGTTCAAAAAATAATTGTACATTCATCTGCCTTGAATGTAATAGGAATTGTGTAGTGTAGGAATTTCATGAATTTCTCTAACTCACATTGTGAGAATTAATTGTCTCGAATATTATCGGAATCGTGTATCCCAAAGATTTCACGCATTTCTTCTGATATGAATTGTGACAAGTAAATTATCTGCTTTAAATGATTTGCATCATGTATGCTGAGAACTGATTTTTTCTATGTCTGGAAATGTATGGCAATGAATTGCTAATCAGCAAAGTAATGTAGTTAGAACAAGGAGTTATGTCCATTTGTGAATTTTTTATTTAACCAAGACTCAATGGTGCTAGCATTAAGAATGTATGTCAACTGACATCGTCAGCTAGTGATTTACAGCCCACAGGCACGCAGTAATAGTTATCAAAGAGGTCTAATTATTTCATAGTTCCAACTAGAAATGCAAGTAGCCACTAGAAAAGACAGAAATTCACATTAATAGGGATGTTAATGTGTATTAGGTTGCAAACTGACCATAGCATAGTTCAATTGAATTAAGATAATAAAATATCTGACATAACAAGAGTGGGAGATGTCAGAAGAAAAAGACCGGACATGCATTTAGGTTGGGTATTATATTTATCTGAAGGAAATACTAGCTCCATATCTGAACTGCACAGCAGAAAGAACACAGTCTGCAACCAAGATGACACCTTGTGATGCCAATCATTTTGTGGGCCACAGGATACAGCTTGGCAGGCCACATGTGGCCCACAGGCTGTGTGTTTGAGACCCCTGATATAGACAGTGACAAAGATAATGGCAGTGAAATGATATCTCTTTGTTACTCTTATTTTAACCTATCAGTAATAAAACAGCACAATCAGTAAACAACTTACTGACTTCAAATTAGTACCAATGCGTAATGACAGTAAGAACATACACATTTTATTAATTCATCTTGTAAACAAATTAAAAAAACAAAAAAAAGAAATAGTGCAAACATTTAATGCACATTCAAAATTTATGTTTTTTCTTTCACTCCCCCCATATTATTGTTAAATGTCAAGAAAGCTAAAGCTATTAGCAATGAGTGCATCATAAAAAGTCACATTTGCAAATTTGGGGCCTTAAAAAGAGGAACTTCCCTTAACAAACCAAAGTCAGAAGATGGGCATTCAATGGACTGGACTCCTCTAACTGGTGACATGGAATACTTGAAATTTACAATGGTCATCAGACTTATCAATACAAGCTACAACACATAAAGAAACAAAATTGACTACCAGAGTCATAACAATGCCTGATAGACAAGACAAAATCCATAAAAGGCACATCTAAGTTAAACAATATTGTTCTTACCAAATCAGACAATGATAATTAGTTCTTGAGCTATCCTGATTGCAAGGAACATTCCATGTTTCCAAGCAAAGACAACAATTTCTTGACAATGGGGCATAACTCTGTTCAAAAAAAAGTAGATGATACTAAATACTAAAAAAGCACATTCAAGTCTATGACAAAGTCCATACCAAATTCCTAAACGGTTCTTGAGTTTTGCTGGTAACAAGCAACATTCCATTTGAAGATGGGAAGTAAACTGTCAAGAGCCATAGCTCTATCCAAAACCCATCAATGTAAAATCTTGCTCCACAAGACAATGTTCATACCAAAAATTGCATCATTTGTTGAATGGTTCTAGAGTTGTGCCAGTTCAACACAAAAATGTAAAGGTACTTGTCAGGGTCTATAACTCTACCAAAATGATGGAAAGTTAATTGTCAGGGTCTTATAACTCAACCAGAATGATGGAAAGTTAATTGTCAAGGTCTTATAACTCGACGAGAATGATGGAAAGTTAATTGTCAGGGTCCATAACTCTATCAAAATGATGGAAAGTTAATTGTCAGGGTCTGTAACTCTGCCAAAATGATGGAAAGTTAATTGTCAGGGTCTTATAACTCTACCAGTCTGAATGATGGAAAGTTAATTGTCAGGGTCCATATCTCTACCAAAATGATGGAAAGTTAACTGTCAGGCTCCAAAAATCTAGAAAAATGGTATTCACAGGAGAAAACCCACATATCAAGGCCTATGAGACCAAATCACATTAAAATAGGTTGAATGGTTTGTAGAGTTATGCAGATAACAAGTAACATCCCATGCAAAGATACAGCAATTAAAGGTCAAGGGTCAAACTGTATTCAGAATGGAGTTCAGACAAAACCAGTAAAAGGCTTTTCTAAATCTATGAGATGATGCACACACCAAACTGCATCAGAATATGCTGACTGGTTCCTAAGCTACTAATGGTCATGAGGATCTGCTACAGTGGAGACTTAAAACAGACGGAAAAGGACAATAACCAGACATGAAAACACAGTACAGTTATCATCAGATATGCAATGATGTCACTGTGACCTTAATTAGATATGTCGCTCACAGATGTAGAACGCCCTGAATTTAATAAGACTCATGGCAAACACAGACTGAAGAGCAGATTGGAAGGTCATGCTTTTATTATTAAGACCTAAACTTAACCATGGCTCAAATGTGTATGGATCAGCCTGTAACTCTTACCTCCAGATTCTTGAGCCAATAAACAATCATTAACTAAAACTCTTGATGCATGTAGTATTTCCCCTTCAGAAAACCTTTATGAAGCAAATGAACCATCTCTTTATCTCAGACAAATAAAATTAGCTCTTTAGAATATTACCAAACTATTGTTAAACCGATCTAATCCCATATATGGTGTAATCTTGAGGTCCAAATACCAAAACTAGTACACTAACAAACCAAACTTCATTTTCACCTTAAGTTTCACAATCGAATTTGTCCTCACTTAAAAAAACCAAAACACAGTTATAGCATTACAACACTATTGTCTTAAGTTATAATTTAATTAATTAAATGTAATTTAAGTAATAAACAGTGCATCCTTCTCTGGCCCCTTGCTGGGTCCCTCTTTGTCTACTATTGTTTCTCTGCCCAGACATGATGTCATTGCAGCCAATATAGGTTAATAAGCTAGTAACTAAATTAAGATATGTTGTCAATTTGAACCAATCAGATGACTGAGTTGGAGCATGTGATCAAACATTGTGTCAGTTAGGGCATCATTCATATAACTGATACGCCTGTAGAGATGCATTCCTTTCAGTGCAGTTGCTGCATTTAATCTTTAACATTATTTGTGGAAAGAAAATGGATTTAGGTTCTGGGCATCAAACTATTCTTGAGGATTTGTCCTGGATTTGAATCGGTCTACACTGGGGCAACGTTTACAACATGGACAACAGGAATCGTTGCAGCAGCTGTTACAGTAGAGTCGACCCTCTTGCTTGCCCAGGGTCACCATCAATGGCCAAATATGACTTGACACCCCCGGAGAATTAGTCTCTGCCCAAGCTTAGACAAAAACTTTCTTGACAAAGCATTTATTTCAGCCGAGGATAAAGGAAATGTATAATTCATTCTTTTTCGGGGAATGTAGCAGCAACATTTGAATGAATCGTCAGCCAATCCTCAGAATAGCCAAATTCGCCCATGTGCAACCGGAAGTACTTTCAACAGAGCCTAATGATTTGACAGCTACAAGGTGGTGGCATTGCAAAATATGGTGGCTATGTTAGCCGAAAGAATTCACTCCTTCATGGACTCTAGGAATATTGGCACAAAGGAAGCACGGATCCATTGGACACGCAATTCTTCAGGCATGCAGAATTACTGCTGCCAGATGACCCCATCTTTGACAACAATGCAGCGCTAGGGGAAGACAACTTTCATCCCTTCTGTGATGGCAGCAACATAATCTCAGACCCATTTGGCGTTTGAGCAAACTTCAGCCAAGTTCGTCAAAACAATCAATGGATACGCAGCAGAGTCCTTGCTGGGAGCCTTCATTACGGTCGCACTGTTTCATAGTCACAGGGCTCCCTTCACTTCGTTTGGGCCATTGCCAAGTTTCATGCATTCACAACTTTGCTTCTGACCCACAATTTGTGTCAGTACTTAAATGTACTTAACTATTACGCCCATATAAGCCATACCCATTTCCTGCGGTGCATGTATGGAGTATCGGCTGATATTTGTTATCATAGTAATCCTCAGGATCAGACTTATTGAGTTTCAGTTATCAGTGTCCCTATATACCTTGTATCAGCCCCTTGCGGCTCCACATACAGGTGTCGGACACTCCTCACAACCCTACAAACTCCCCCAAGTCTTTCCTCCTGAGGTATTCCTATAGAAAACATTCAGAGCTAGGCTGGTGCGGTGTGCTGTGACAGGATTTGCCCCCATTATGCCAAAGATTATTTATATTTGCAATAAAGTTTATACTGAACCTATGTATTGTGTGTTATTTAAACTAAGCAACAGAAAAGAGTGAAAACTAACAAGTTTTGTAAAATTCAACAGATAATTTCTTTCCCTAGAATACAAGTTAAAATTTAAACGGGAACTTACAATATTGTGAATTAAATCCCTGAAAGTCATAAAAGTCCTAGCAAAAAGTCCAAAAGGATAGAGTATTCCAAACAAATTATAGTGGTGATCCAAATGAATTCCAATTTTGAATGTGCTGATGTGCCAACATCCTGGAATGTGCTGACGTGTCAACAGTCATGATGTGTCACAATGATGTAGTCCAAAATGTCTTTGAATGAATTCACAATAACTCCACAATAGTTAGTCATAAAGTCAGCAAGCACTTTGCAAGTCCAATAAATAATTAAATTAATAAATAAATCCTCTCAAATTATTACTGTACACAACTAAAACTGATTCCAGTAAGACTGTTGTAAACTTATGAAATGAGCAATTTTTTTTATCACTAACTTTATACAAAAAAACTAAGACACAATAACAGAACCAGGATGAGGGTCAAAAGTTTATTTCCAGAACATTTTAAGTTGTAAACAAGGCCAGGTCTCTTACTAAAATTTAGTAAAGAACATGTAAAACATTATGTAAAACAGGTTCTTCCTAAGGAGAATACCAATGTCCTGAACTCAGATCCATGTAAATATGTTTACCTCCAAGTCATAATGTTCTTAAAATATTATCTACAATCAGACAAATATTATCTATGTAATATGTTGTTTACAAAAAAAAGACATTAGTCAGATAGCTCCAAACTCCTACCCTCAATTATGGGCAAAGGTCAATCACACAATACAAATTAAATATATGTAACAATGGAAACACTGCAAAATTCTGTGTTCCCAAATCACCACCTTGGTTTCAATCCCGCCCATACATATTTTATTTTGTCCAATTAAAAACGTCCTCAACAAACCATCTCTTTTTTGAATGAATTTATGAATACCTCCTATTTCAGTCAGATATTTCAAATAGCAGAATGAAAAAGTTGGAACTGTTATTGCAATAGCACATGGCACCTTCTTGGACCAGCTACTGAATATAGTGCTAATTTGTGCTGCCAAAATGACAGTTTGAACTAAATTGAAATCTTTCAAAAAACAAATTTAATCACTCTTCAGATTCCCTTCCACAACAAAAGTCGTGCAAAATATTAATTAAATCTGATGACCCATTAATATCCCAGATATTACAGAAGCATGATGTGCTTGTACAATGTGGGAGAAGTATGCTATACTGTCATCTATGTAGTCATAATTGGTAGAAAAAGTAATGAAAGGACAGACAACGCAGCCAAAGCTGTCATGCATAAACCCATTTCTGAATGGAATATTCCATATACTGACTTCAAACATAGTATATCAGCATCATAGTCATAACTGACATAATATGTGGAATGAAAACTCCACAAATTTCAGAACATCAAATCCACTAATGGAGAGTGGCATTCCTCAGATGGAACAAATAACAGTGATAGACGATATAGCCCCTGATACAGCTCTAAATTTTTAAATCCAAAATGCTATGCAAAAATTCACCTTGTGACCTTGTACCTTTGACCAATGGATCTATCATCCCCAATAATACTTCATGTACACCAGTGAATCTGATTTAAAGTCCATAGAAACATAATGTAAGTTTGGTGTTTATTACCAATAAAATATAATGTAAGCTTGGTGTTTATTACCAATAAAACATAATGTAAGTTTGGTGTTATTACCAATAAAACTTGAGCAAACTGACTGGACTGTCATCTTATATTGTTAAGTTAATGATTTTTGTCATTACATTTTAAAACATCGGAGCAACACATCTTCTTGTGTGCCAAACTAGTTCCTGAGGTATCAGGGCAAGAATTAGTGAAGGAGTGATGTATTGCTATACAATATGTATTCATGCATAATGCACAGGCAGCTGCAAACAGCAAAATCCAGGCCTGGACATCATAAAACTTTGTGATTTAGTTTTCAACTCTGAGCCAATGAAAAGTCATGTTACAAAAAGTAACATGATTTTTAGTTGGCTGACACGAATCTTGAACTCAAAATCAAGCTCAGAAGTTTTAAAAATTTCCAGGCCTGATCTGCCATTGGATACTGTGTGGGAGAATCAGGGTCTATGCAACCTGATTGAAATAAGGGATATCTGGGTCTACTCAGCTCACAGATAAGATCATGTTATATATGACCTAGCATGAATATACCAATACTAATCATACCTCTGGTTGGTGATGATATCAAACGTTTTACTCAACAGTGGTCCTAGTTCTGGATTTCCATGGTTGGGAGTATTGGCCTTCACATATGTCTCTTTAAACAAGCTGATGAATTTCTGTAAAGAAAAAAAGAAATTAGAAAGAAGTCTCACAATGATATATAAATGCTTACAAATAATTTTAATACTGTAGAGTGTTCACTCACTACAAAACCTCTCAGTATATTGTAGCCCTTCTTACAGCATGGCATACTGTGCAGTGTTTACTCACTATAAAACCCCTCAGTATATTGTAGCCCTTCTTACAGCATGGCATACTGTTTAGTGTTCATTCACTATAAAACTCCTCAGTATAATGTAGCCCTTCTTACAGCATGGCATACTGTGCAGTGTTTACTCACTACAAAACTCCTCAATATCCCTTTTGTGCGCAGTGTTCATTCACAACAAAACTCCTCAGTATATTGTATCCCTTCTTACAGCATGGTGTACTGTGCAGTGTTCACTCACTACAAAACCGCTCAGTATAATGTAGCTCTTCTTACAGCATGGCATGCTGTGTATATTCACTCACTACAAAATCCCTCAGTATCCCTTCTTACAACATGGCGTACTGTGCTCAAAATTAGATAAAAACAAAAGACAAAAGAGGCTACAGGTTCAGCCATTATAATTTTAGTAACAGACCTTTTAACAGTAACAAAGATTTTATCTTGTAAACATTAGGAGCCTTCCAGAATGAACTTGAGGTCAAGTAAAGGACTATATAATCTGGGTAATCTAGAAATAACTCATTCATACTGTAAGATCTGAGCAGAATCAGTTGTATTATTGTTGTGTCAAGTATTTCATTGGGCAGGAATTTATTTATTTAAATTATTTAATTAAAGTTATTCTTCTCTGGAAATACAAACTGCTCAAAAATAACATACTTAGAATAGAGATTTGGATTTATAGTGAAATTTCAAATAAGGATATATTCTTGGATTGCATGATTGTGATCCAACAAAACACCGTTGTCACGTCACCACAACACAAGTCACCACAGGCATATCAACCATTGCAGTATTGGATTTATTTTGGAATACCACTAAAGTTTTTTTTAGAGCTTTAATCATTAGGATTTTTGTTAGAAATTCAAGGATTATTTGGGATTTAATCTGCAATTACATTTTTCACTTTGTATTTGAGGGAAATAAATTATCTGGTGAATTTGACAGAGCTTGTTGCTTCTCACTCTTTTCTATTACTTATTTTAAGACCATGGAGTTGTAATACATCTTAAACTACCCATTTTAATATTACAAGGTGGCTTTATGACAGCTGGAACCATGCTAGATGGCTAACCATCAGAACATTGGATTAGCAACTGCAAACCTTTACACAGGCTAGTTCACAGGATTAAACCTGGGAGACTGCAAAGTGAACAGCAAGCATCTTACCCAAGGCTATTTATTCTCCATGTTGCCAAAGCTCCAATAAAATGAAGTATGCCCAGCGATGACAAGGTGTTCCAAATGACCCAATTCAGAGCTTTTTCAACACATATATGCAATACAAACATATTTAAATTTACAAAAACAGTGAAGAACAATCTCGCATTTTGGTGCCATAAGGCTAGAGTATTCAGCCAGAATGATAGTTTTCATACTGATATTTTTCTATAATTTATTTTAAACTTGTATGAATATAAGGACTTATTTAGCAGTTGATAACTTCACAAATACATGTAGAAAGATCTGTACTGATTAGATCATTGAATCTAACCACAAATTCATGTAGAAAGATCTATACTGATTAAGTCATTGAATCTAAACACAAATTCATGTAGAAAAATCTGTAATTATTAAATTATTGAATCTAACCAAAAATACATGTAGAAATATCTGTACTGATTAAATTACTGAATCTTAGCACAAAATAGAAACACCTGTACTGATTAAATCACTGAATCTTACCACAAAATAGAAACGCCTGTACTGATTAAATCAATGAATCTTACCACACAATAGAAAACCTATACGGATTAAATGACTGAATCTTACAAGATTGAAAAACCTGTACTGATTAAATCATTGAATGATAACCACAGAACAGAAAAACCTGTACTAATTAAATCATTGAATTTTACCACAAAATTGAAAAACCTGTACTGATTAAATTATTGTATCTTACCGCAAGCCGCATGTTGAAGATATAATTGAAGAAGAGATCAAGGACCTCCATTGCCCTGAAATGAGAATCCATCAAAATCATATAGCAATATTAAGTGCAACATTTTCAAACTTACAGAAATGGTTTATTCAAAACATTTTGATCTGGAAATTATTCATATTGAAATAAACGGAAGATATGACTACAGTTGAAGTGAAAAATGGGGATGTTACTGGGCACAAAGCTATTTTTGTCACTATAGGCATCAGCCCTCTGATTTTGATTTTGATTCAATGGAAATCTGGATTGTACAAGACATTTTTACACAATTTTATATACAAGTCACATACATAAATAAAATATTTTACAGAGATATGAGATTGGCTTTTGAAAAATGACTGATCTGTACAAATCACCATTCTTAAAACTAAACCAACTGCATGCAATGTCTTATCCCATATACTCACTTATAAGTTGAGACCAACTGCAAACTACACAGACCAAGATCTGCCACTGCATAATGTGCCTGCAGATCTGGGTCTATGCAGTTTTTAGGAGTAATTAGTAGAACATAACAACATTGACTATGACCTACCAGCACATTATGCAACAGCAGTCTATGTTATCTGAAGCTGAACTCAACTTATAAGCAAGTATATATGGTAATAAAGAACTATAAATGACAATAATGTGAACATAATGAAAGAAACATAATCAAGGTAATAATATTTTCTTGATTTTGCTACATACAGAATATGCAATGAGTTATACAATTCTGAAAAATGAACAATTTTTAATTGCAAATTTGTAAATTGCCTGCATCTAATTGTGTAGTGACATATTTTTGTGTCAGAATATCATGTTAATCTGAAAGCAATTCTAACTTTAGACCATTTTTTCAGCCTGTAGTAAAATGATATGATGAATTTATAATACACGGAGGAAAGTTATCAAGTTATCAATAGTTTTCAAGTACTTTGAGTTTAAAAAATGATTTCTGTCCTTTTCATTCAAGTCATAAAACTGGTGATGAACCTATCATGTATTTTTTGGCATGCAATATCTCTTCTATGACAGGTCCAAGACCAGTCAAATTAATTTGTCAAAAAAACAGTAGTAGGCTTATTGTCATATTTATATAAAATAAGAGGGCTGAGCTTGTTATCATGCATGGACTTATCAACAGATATATATGGTACTTCTACATAAATACAAAGTTTCATCAGATTTACATTGTATACAAATGGACTGTCTGACAGAGTAAGATGCCCTTTCTGTTGTTGCAGCTTTAATATAGGAAACCTACATATACTTTGTAACAGTGTGTTGCTAGATCAATCAATACAACCCTTGATATGCTATTGCTATATTTAAAGCTGAGCCCATCACCCTTGACCCAATCCCATCAAACTCTGATCCAAAGGCCAGATTCAATTAAGAATAGTCTACCATGAACACATTTTGACAAATCAGTTCTTCTAACATAGTGCCATACAAGGCGTATCATTTAAGAATTAATAATTCTAACAGCTATTAGGCACAAAAATATTTGTTTCCTATTGAACTGGAGTTAAAATAAGGATAAGTAGGTTTATTTCTTTTTATGTTGTAACATTAAATATATTATAATGATTAGTATGTATAATATACTAAGCACTTCAACTACTGGGCAAAACTGGCTCAATTAAATGCATAAATCAATTCCAGGAAGAAGTTTTTAATTGTTTTTATAACTGTAGGGGAAAGAGTGCTAAGGTTGGTAATAAAAAACTGAGTTGGCCAGCTGGAAAAACAGATTTTTTTGCCTAAAAAACATTTACAAGTTTTTTCTGTGACTTTTATATCTTGATAAATTTTATAGAATTTTATGATTATAGCATGAGAAAGTGAAGATAATTTGAAAATATAATTTTGCTTGCATTTGTGTTGCTTCTGTGACCCTGTTCTTTGGCCTTTTGACCATGCAGCATCTGCAATCAAGCATGTTCTCTAGTGGATTTGGGAAACATTTTTAGTGGACATAAAATTCAGTAATATAAACGAGGACTGAAGCAAATTTTTTGACAGGTTTTAATGAGGTTTCAGCACATTTTGATGGCCATTTGACTGCAACATACTACTATTATTAACATCTCACACAAGCAAGAAAGTGGACAAATGATTGAATAAAAGAAACACTTACTGGAGCTTGGCATCTACAACAGCCTTTGTCTCTGGACTTTGCTCAAATCTCTCTTTAATTTTGAAGCTCTGTACTATTGCATCATTCTCTTTACCTACAAGTAACAGCACATGTTTTTAACTGTACTTACCTATGTTAGTCCAAATTGATATGTACAAGAGTTGTGCCATTTCAATCAATATCGACACTCTGCGCATTTAAAACATATGAGTAGGAGAGCATATTGTCGTGAAGTGCAAACTGATCAGCACCATAAGGTGGCATACAGCACCACAAAGCAGTTGAGCAGATTCAACTCTATCACAAAGGGGACAAGATCCAATATGACTTTTACAAATCATGGATTTGCCTACTCAGTTATACATCATGGACTTGCCTGCGTACAACTATACATTAACCGTATAAATATTCTTATTTATTTTCTGATGAAGGTTCTAAAAGTGTTATAAAGTTATAAAAATGCAATGTAGACTGTAGTTGTGTTGAACAGACAACAGCATGCTCCTTTTACCTATTAAGGCAACATTTCTGTTCATTCAGTCCATATTGGCTTCCTTTATAAGACCTGTTTTTCAAGTAATGATAATAATAAAAAGTATGGCAAGATTAAGGAGCTGACCTTCCCAAGTACAATTGATACTACTGATGATTGGATGGTGAGGACATCTATCAAATAACAAAATCTGGACTTTTCTAAGTACCAGGGATGTTACTGATGACTGGATGGTTCAGACTCTCTATCAAATAACAAAATTAGGACTTTCCTAAGTACCAATGATGTTACCGATGGTTGGATGGTTAGGACTCTCAATCAAATAAAAAAAATTGAACTTTCCTAAGTACCAGGGATATTACTGATGATTGGATGGTTAGGACTCTCTATCAAATAACAAAATCTGGACTTTCCTCAGTACCAGGGACATTACTGATGATTAGATGGTTAGGACTCCCAATCAGATAACAAAATTTGGACTTTCCTAAGTACCAGGGATACCATATTACTGTATAGTTTGAGACACCATATTTTCTGGGACACCATAAATTAATTTTTAAAGTAAATTTTTTGAGCACTGTATATTCTGGGATACATTGTATTCTCAAGTCATAAACTGTGGAAGACCTGTTAAATCATTTAAAAATTTTGTCAGAAAATGAACTCAAACTTAAATTTTATTTTTTAAAAATATTAAACTATTTACTTAAGATAATATTCTTTAATCTACTACTGCATCACCTCATCAACCCAACCATTCTCCTGCACATCCTTTCAGTCATCAATATTTTTTTAGTCCCTCATGCCTGAAAAATTATCTTTGGATGCAACACATATCCTGGTGTGGAAACTGTACTATAGGTTTTCTTAATCTTCACCAGTCGAACAAATTCTTACACTTTTAACCCCCTTTTTTGGACAGTCTTTCCAAGACTGAGATAAAAGTATAATAGAGTTTCATCCAAGTTAATGCTCATACTGTCTGTGAAATTGTCTTCTTCTCTTCTGGCCTTCAGGAATTTATCAAATGATTTTATTTTCTCTTCCACTCTTTTTGGAGATGCTGGGTCATCAATGTCCATGCACAAACTACTGGATTGTGTCGCTTTAAAAACTATTCCACTGTTTCAATTTATTTTCAAAATTACAGTGAATACCAATAAAAAGGAATTAGAGTTGGCTTCTCTATGTCAGCTGACACACTTAAAAAAAATCCTAAGTTGGCTTCTGCGGTTGGCTTGCTTTGTAATAAAATAACCTTTGTATCTGATATCCTGCCAGTAATTTTAAACAATGAGTTTACTGGACACAACCAGTTTTGTTTATTCACACCTAAGCTTCTATTTGCTTTTGCCATCTGTACTCATAATTGATACAAACAGGCACTGATGACTGCAGGGTAAACAGTATACACAGCATTAACTTGCTTTAATAACACTTTCTGTAACTCATTTACACTCACTGTGAATGTATTTTCAACTAATGATTTTTATTTGTGAGATACTGTCATATAGTTAACCTGGATATAATGCAATCCTGGTTATTTTGCACCTTACACAGTGTCATGTGTGAATGGCAGGTGCCTTCAAGCAATCAGTTATTATTGCTCTCTCTCTCTCTCTCTCTCTCTCTCTCATTTGTTGGATCCAGTTTTCAGTCTGATAACATATTCAAACCTCTAAGTACAACCAAACACAATTCCTTTCTCTATAATCATGTCAATGAACAATGTGTCATTAGTATCTGACATAAGCGATACACACTACAGTATGGATTCATATGTTACATATATAGAGTTCATGAATATATTTTTGTCTTTAATAAATTGCTCATGATGAAAAAAAAGAGAAATAAATGATAGCTATGCATGGTTAGTTTCTTTCATTCAATTATCAAATAAGCATTATATTTATACATTTTATTTTAACGCGCAGTGGGTGTGGGCAGGATTGCAAATTGAACACAAATTTATATAGTTTCTTAAGTCTTGGGATTAGAACCTAGGTGAAAAAAAGTTTCACCATAAGTTCTGGGAGTGAAAAAAAATTTTTTTTTTTTTGGATCTCCCAAGATAAACAGAAAAAACAGTATTACTGATGGTTGGATGGCTAGGACTCTATGAAATAAATTTTATTTTATTTTCCTAAGTACCAGGAATATTATCGATGATTGGATGGCTAGGACTCTCTATGAAATAACAAATTTTGGACTTTCCTAAGCACCAGGGATATTACTGATGATTGATTTGTTGACTTTCCTAAGTACCAGGGATAATACTAATGACTGGATGGTTAGGACTCTCCATCAAATAAATTTTGGACTTCAGCTTTACTAGACATTAGAGACTGAGAGGTTTGTTGATCAAGCCAACCATTCCATGACACTTGTTCAAAAATTAGCTGGCACTGTTCCATCACTGCAAATACACACCTCAAGTTAAAGTCAGTGGATGATGGTTTGTTTCTTTCTCAACTGTACCCAAGCTATCAAAACTTAAAAAGACACTTTCTTTTCTTATGAAAAGCATGCATGCCATCCTGCTTTTTCAGATCTGGGTAGTTCAGGCATGGTTCAAAGTCAGATCTTTTAATGCACCTCAAAACTTCTATGGGGCTACTGCATATGAACTCAAGATAACTTTAACGTTCTGATGCTGAAGCTAGAAAAAAGAATGTTTCTAGAGTTCAGAGAGGATTTTTATTTTAGTCTTGTGCTGAATAAAATATAGACATAGTATGGGACATTCACCACCAAATAGGTATGAAGTTGTCAGACATAATATGGAACATTCACCTCCACACAAGTCTGAAGTTGTCAGATATAATATGGAACATTCACCTCCACACAGGTCTGAAGTTGTCAGACATAATAAAGGACACTTTACTACCAAAAAGGTCAGAAGTTGTCAAAAAAAGAAAAATGAGGCATGGGTAATATGGTAGGTGCAGAATGCTGCCATCATGAAATTGGCAAGATTTCTTGATGGCAAAAAAAATTAAGTGCTCTCTTCTTCTTCAGAAGTGTCTTTCTAACCAAAGAACAAATATGTATACACATATATTTTAAGTCATTCATGGCATTACAGGATTCTCAAAAACACTTTGGACAAAGGAATTTTTGCAGAAAATTATTGGTATGTTGCAAGAGGAGTTTCTGAAGTACACAGCATAATCACTCATTAAAAGTCACCTACATATATGGTTGGAAGAGCTTTGCTTGTTTTAGGGACAAGAGAGGCAATAAGAAATGGGCAATGACTTGGGAACATCTGACACAAATATTATATTAAATGCTGCTGTTAATGGGAGGTAGCAATGTAGGATGCACTACAGGAAAACTACTAACAACAAAATTCTGACCTTCTAAGTTACGGAAAGGCATGTCATCTCTACCATCCACCATGCTCGACAGGGGTTCCAGAAGCATGCGAATGTCACTCAATTTGGAGTAAAAACCAAATGACACCAGGTAGTGAACCAGTCTCAGCACCTAGTAGTACACAAAACATAAATATAGTTTACTTGCTCTCATCATTCTTCTGTTCATCCAAACATCTCTTTCACGCAGTTAGAAGTTACTCAAAATCAACTCTAACATTTAGATTTAACGAAAAAATCATATGTATCAACAAGGATGAAATGTTTAATAAAATTATTCAATTGTTTAGTAATGTCATGTATCTATTCACAATCTTAAAATTTGCTTTCTGACTGGCATACAACAACTGGATATTTCAATCATTCTTTCAAGGATCATGCATTAATTTTTTTTATCAGGAATTCTGTAAATAACAACATGAAAATTTATTACGGAACTAAAATAATATTGTTCTAATTTTCTATCTTCTTCTCTGACAGGAAAAGCAAAGAAATTTGGTGTTTTACTTTGATTATTAATGCATCATATGGAATCAAAAGGGGGCAGAATGGCATGAAATCAAGCAGTAAATTTCATTTTTTTTAGTGTGTTTAGGCAAACTGACAGACTAGAAGGTGACTATTTCACCTAAAGCTCCCCCTACCATGGACCCCGTAAAAGGTCTTACTTTATTTTTGAATAATGACATATTAATCAGGCTCAACAGTGACTACAAATTATTATTAGCTGCTTGTGGTATTCCACACGGATGACAGTAGACAATTACCCCCAGGAGCCAATGCTTTTTGCACCTTGTGACTCAATGTAATACATGTATTTCTACTCTCAACACTGAAAATATATGCATTTTTCTGTCTGAAAAACCATCAAAATCATAATATAATATTCAGAAACCTTCTGATGTTGTTTATATTCCTGTTTTTTTTACAATGTAATGATATTTCAGTGTGTGTAGATTTTTACAATCACTATCTACCTAAAACAAGTTTGGTAGTGGAAGATAACGGACACAACAATTCTTTTGGAAAGCACACATTGCAGCTCAAATTAATTGTATCTTGTATGGTTGGAATTCATGCTGAATGGATATACAGTGGTCCTAACATTATATGGCTACCCATTCTGCAGCAAAAAGGTGGTCTTATATGAGAGATGGCCTTCCACATATAGATAGCACAGATGTGAGTAAAAATCACATAAAACATACAAAATGCATAATTATTTTGTACACATTTTATATTTTCATTTAAAATTCACAGGCATGTTATGAAATTAATGTACCATAACTTCTATTAATATTATTTAAAATAATTAAGAGGAACATCAACTGTGGTGCAAGACCACCTTGTCAATAAAATCAGGTTACAAACATCTGGTTGTAACTATCTTTGGCCATTCATTCCATTTTCCCACTCCTGTAGATTGCGTATACCTCACGATTTTTATCTGAACCTTTCTTTCATCAAATTTCTCAGTAGTAATTAAAGAACCCTATCTCTCTTTCTGTTTAGTCAAACTTCTTTCACTTTTTCTTCCAAACTGAGTATGTCTCACAAAATTTTGACAATTTCTCCAACTTGTTATTTATTGGCAATAGTGATATATCATGTTTTTCCCTGTTCTACAAAGAGGAGAGTCCTAAATGGGTGGACAGAAGGATATGCAAATACTGTGTCCTTTTAGTTTGGAAGGGGTCTTGTTCAAAGGCAATCGACAACAGAACAAGAAATTCTACACTAATTCAACAAATTAAATTAAAAAAGAACTAGACAGCTTATATCAAGTGAAAGCAATAAACTCTCCAAAACAGTGAAGATTTTGAAAGTAGTTATGTTTATATAAAAAATGTACGGAGATTCTACAAAGTCCAAAGACATAAGATTACAGCAAAACAAATTAACTAATGACAAGTATATTTAATCTACAGGGACCTTTAAAAGGGGACTGAATTTACTGAGAAGTATATGCTAAGAACCAATGAAAGAGTGAAATGTCTGGGGACCTTCTATTATACATACTTGCTGAGACAGCATGTTGTTTCCAATATCGGAGGCCACCATGTCACCATTTTTTCCAAGGAACTCTGAGATCCATGTACTTAACTGGGGAAAGTAACGGGATGTACTCGAATTGGTTATGTCCACTTGGTTCTGTAATTCATGGCAAAAACACACATCAGAACAAGCATTTTTCAAATTAAACTGTTTTATCATGAACTTTTGAGCTTTTTAATATTATTGTATATTTTGGTAGATAAAAATTATTTTGGATTAGTATTTTTTCATTCGGTAACAAGACTTGCAGCTAAAGTTAAATGAAGTAAGTCTTCTATTTCAGAGATGAAATCAGGTCTATTTTGTCCATTACAGTGAACTGAGATAAAATCAAGTCAATTCTGTCTATCACAGTAAATAAGAGTGAAATTAAGTCATTTGTCTATCACAGTAAACTGACATGAAATCAGGTCAATATTTTCTGTCACAGTTAAACTGAGACTAAAGTTGTGAGAAAATAAGTTTTTCATTTAATGCACTGAATAACAGATAGATCATGTCAGGTTTGGGAAACCTGAATTGATAAGTTATCAGGTGACCCAGCTAACACACGATGTTTTCACAACATTGCTGTAAGGATGTGATTTGGTTACATGGGAATACAAACGTTCTAGCAACGTTGCTAAAACATTACACATGAACATAGTTTTAATAGCCCTCTGGTTTCGGAAATGTAAAAAAAGTACAAACGGCACATATGTACATTGATCATAAAAGCATGTACAACAAGTAGTATCATTTTACAAAATTAATATGTAACATTTATACAATGTTGTGCCAATGTTGTGTTTAACTTTACACTATGAGGTGGAACAATCACAGTTTCATTGGGTTTTTTTTGTTTTTATTTGATAAAGAAATAGCTGACTGAAGGTTACAATTTTTGTGGGAAAATATTTTATTCATTAGCTTTTATGATTACAGATATAACGTGCAACCACTGACTTTTCAAATTTTTATGAATATACGAACTGAAGTTTGTAGACCTTCCTGTATCTGCAGAATAACATTTATGGCTGAGATGATGAATTATCTGCTAATTTCAACCATCCAGGTATGTACATTAATTAATTAATTAATCTATAACTCACATATTTAGTTGCAGAAAGTAACTTTGCTATTGTGGTACAGAGATTCTTTGTTGGCTGATTGTTTCATCATATCTGTTGATGCATTCATGCATGTGTTAATACAATGCCATGTGGCAGTGCCATTTCCAAACAAAGAAATGTGGCCATTCGGACAACATGTTCAATCCATACATAAAATGACAAAGTCTGGGGGTATTTCTGTGATCTTTATCAGACTCATATGAAATAACTTATGTTGATACACTGGTGTGTGTCTGTGGTGTAGGAGAAGCGGCAGGGGTTGTCCAAAAATAGTGAGGATAGGATGAGTTTACATAATAAAATGGTTGTTTTCTAAAATTGCGCATGCGCTTAGCTCAAGATTTATCGTTCTTGACAAACTATATTTAAAAAATCAAGTGTAATAAAATTTTAAAAATTACAACCAAAATTAAAAATTATTTTTGTGTTTACAATAATCTAAAAGTTATAATGGAATTAACTAAAGAAAAATAGAAAAATTATATATTGGATTTTTCAGTCTTACCATGCAAAATATTGATGAGATACACAATTTACAAATTACTAATTGTACAAGTACTTTTACTTAATTCAGACAGATTTTCAGGAATTATGCTCTTATTTCATAAATACTGGATTTGATTTTGTCTTTTTGTTGTATTTGCAAAAGTGGATGCATTTCTAAATTGCAAATGAAACTTATATTTACCTTTGTTTACAGGGTCTACCGAAATTTTAGTAATTACAATTTACATTCATCTGCTGCTTCTACATGAATTTTGTTGAAGTGAATTTTCTGGACAAATAAAATCTACCTTTGTGCAAACTGATTTCACCATCCACTTGCTTGAATTGACAAGTGTGTGTGAAAGTTAACATGTGCTTAATAATATTAAGGGAAACATAGGTACAGCGAAGAAAGTTTCATTACAGTAGTTAATTTGACTTCTACATATGTAAGCATTGTTGAGATGACATGACTTGGTTCAAGCATTATTTTTTTTTATTTTGTAGGACCCAAAACAGAATAAGACAAAGACCAAATCTGCTGAGGAGGATACTGACTAATTTTTACCCTTAATAAAATCTGAAAAATCAGCATAAAAATAAAGTGATGGTAAAATATATGTTGAATTGTTTGCTTAATTCATACCCACTTGTCTCTTCTTAATTAAGTAACATTACTATTCAGTCTTTTCAGATTCTTATTCAGTTTATCTAACAGTTAAATATAAATTATGTACAGTGAAGAGCACATTTTTATATGTGCAACTTTGAACTAATTTGCAGAAGTTATCATGCATCACTGACTTTCAAGTGGCAAATGTGTACAATGTCTGCAAGATTTGTGCACTTATGTGCTGTTGTTTAAAATTGTCTTTTTCTATTACTGTCAAATGTCTTGTGATGTTCAGTTCATCCCAAATGAAATTGGTGCAGACCTGACATCAAATATGGTGACAATGGGAACCTTCTCGTAAGTCCTGCTATCAGTGCTCTGTTTAGCTGGATGGTAATGTTGACATTTTTCTAATGTATAATTGAAGTTTTGGACTTTCTTGATGGCAGCAGGCCACATGGGTTTCTCAAACAACAAGCAGCTTTCATTCTTCAGATTTCAATATAGATTTTGAATGTCATAATATTGTAAGAATGTTATTTTGTCACATTAAACAACAACACTGTAGCAGCATTCCAGCAAGCTCAACAAATCACGCTGCCACAATGTTATAAGACAATGTTGCCACAACCTTAGTGCAACACTGCTGCAATGTTATTGCAATGTTGAATTGTTAACTGGGCTGTAAGGTGATTCCAAACCATGCTTGTCTTGTTATGGACTGCAACAAGAAAGTCTTTTCATCATCATCTATTTCATGGACTTACTGTCATACAAACCACTAATAAAGTCTGGAACAGATGACAAATGAAGAAAAATATGTCACATCACAATTTGAGGAAACATGTGCTATAGCCTGCAAAGCTGGGGTTAAATCTTTTACCTCTTCAATGCCCACGTCTTCGTAGATGAAGGACAATCGAACTTGGCCCACCACTGAGTGATTGTCTGAGATGTCCACAAACATTGCTGAAAGATTAAGATTTCTTTGGCATCAGTATGTACCATATTTACCATATATATTGGGACAACCTATTTGTTGGAACAGCATACATTAATTTTTTAAGTAATTTTTTTGGTGCACTGCATGTTCTGGGACACGTCAGTTTTTTCAAGTCATAAGTTGTGGGACACATTTTAAATCATTAGAACATTATGTCAAAAAATGCACTCAAACTTACATTGTATTCAAAAAAGATATTAAAGTGTGTACTTGAGATAAAACACTTTACTCTACTACAGCATCTTCTCATTCACCCAACCCTTCTCCTGCACATGTACGATCCATCCTTCTAGTGCATGAATATTTTTTTGCATCCTCATGCCATGAAAAATTATCATTGGAGACGAAAGCAGAAACTGCAAGGACTAAAGTAAGACTTTTTAAATCAGCACCAGTCTTGCAAATTCTCACACTGTTAACCCCCTTCTTATCAACAATCCATTTGTAATCATAATTGATACAAATGGGTATTAATGTCTGCAGGAAATAATAGTATACACATCAATAACTTGCTTTAGTAGTACTTTCTGTAACCCATGTTAGCGAAAAGATTTTCATTTGCACTCACAGCATTAACTTGCTTTAATAATAATTTCTGTAACTCACTTGCACTCCCTGTGAATGTATTTTCAAATAATGATTTTTATTTACAAGATACTGCCCATATAGTTAACCTGGATATAATACAATCCTGGTTATTTTGCACCTTACACTGTGTCATGAATGAATGGCAGGTGCCTCAAGCAGTTGGCTGATATCTCTCTCTCTCTCTCTCTCTCTCTCTCTCTCGCTTGTGATTTGTTGGATCCAGTTTTCAGTCTGATAACATATTCAAACCTTGCAGTACAACTAAACATGATTCATTTCTCTATATTCATGTCGTTGAACAACATGTGTGTTATCTGACATAGGCAATATACTCTGAAGTATGGATGCATACATGACATATACAGCGAGTGCTTCAGAACACTTGGACATCAAGGACCCCTCACAAAATATGTCCCACCTGCTCATGGGAAATGCAAGTGCTGTGGTTTTATATAAATATGCAAATAATAATAATAATAATAATAATAATAATAATACCTTGTAGAATGGTGAGCAATTTACTAATATAAACATAACTCCACCCCCACCACACCCCCATATCCCACCCCTACCCTATGATGGAGATGAATCTACACCAAAAAAATAATAATTCTTCTGAAAACAATGTTTAGTAAAGTGATTTGTCAATATATCTTCTTATGATGACCATACATTTTGCAGAAATACATTAAAATTGCATGAGTAGATGTATTCATAAAACTGTCATACACTGTATCTAAATGTGAGTGAACAATGAGTAGATGTGTTCATAAAACTGTCACACACTGCATCCAGATGTGAGTGAACAATGAGTAGATGTATTCATAAAACTGTCACACATCTACCAGATGTGAGTTAACAATGGCAATAACTCTTAAAAAAAATCACAGAAACATAAAGATTTGTCAAAATGTGCATTTTTAGACAATGACAATAATGTACAACATTTTTCAAACTGATCTATAAAAAAAAACAAGAAAATCTGCAGAACCTGTGGCACAAATGAGATTGTGCTGTGCATTGCATTAAGTGAGAAGACAAACAGGGCAATAACTCTTACAAAAATTGCAGGTGAAAAGTGACTTGTAAATATGCACAACTGCTAGTGATGACCATAATATTTACCATTTTCATCACAATCCTTCAAAACCTTCAGGACAAGTTGCTCTAATGAGATTTTGTCAAATATTGCTAAAAGACAAAAACGGTAACAACTCTAACATAAATTACTGGAGCAAGTTATTTATTCCTATGTACATCTTCAGGTGATGACTATAATATTTACCAAGTTGCATGGCAATCCATCAAAAACTGCAAGACTGATTATGCTAAGGAGATTGCATAAAACATGATAATAAGTGCAATAACTTTAAAAAAGATTACAGGAGCAAAGTGATTTGTATGTGCATCTTCAGAACATTGATCACATTACAAACTTTAATGGCAATCTGTCAAAACTGCAGGATAATTGCACAAATGATGAGTAAACTGAATCCTGCCACAGATGTAGAATTAAAAGTATCACAAAGACTCAAATGAATGCTGCCACTAGTGAAGAAGATATGTGACTTTCAAATAATTTAACATTCAGGGGACTTTAACATTGCTTGACCATGATGGTAAGTAGTTGAGACAATCATGGTAGGAACTCTAGCAAATCATGGCATAAACCACAGACCTATAGTTAATGGCATAAATGGCAGACCTATAGTTATACCATCAGTTTCATTTCAATGCAAAACTGATGTAAAAGATATAACCTTCAAATACTGTTTACTGTATAAGAAAACTTCAGGCCATTGTTGATGTTGCTACTTGCAGGAAAGAATCTTGCACCTTGACAAGATAATGCAGTTAAGACAAAAAAACACACACATCTTTAATGTAGAAGTATTACCATATTAATGAAACTGTTTGTTGTGCATTGTTCATATGATAAAGATATAACCATAGTGAGTATGTAAAAGTGATCAAGGGAGATAACTAGTTGTGTCATTATGGGTTTTACTATAATATGGTTCCCCTAATTAGATTTTAGTATTGTATGTAAGATTCATCAGGGTTAATATGTCCTTTTTATAATACAAATATTGGAATACTTCACAGCAATATTTTGAATGACATCAACTTTGAATAAGATGAAATTCATAGTTCACTATGCCTGAAATAAATATACAGCAACTGTTCCTAATACAGTATATGATTACAAGAACGCTGATCATTAATGAGGTAAGAAGACATGGGTCAGAGCATTTCCTGAAGTTTGCATTTATGCTGAAAATGAATAATTTAGTAAAGAAAATTACACTGAAAATGCCTCAAGTAAGCTGCATAGCAAAATATTTTGTGTCAAAACTACATGCAATACTGAAAGCCTTTCTTGCCTTATTACCAACTTACAGCATGTTGCAAAATGACTCACTAAACTTATACTTTAACTGAGCAAAGGTAACAATTTATATTTATTAAAGGGTCTCTTGTGTCATTATTTACTTAATTTTATGATAAAAAAATTTCCTATCTGCTAATGCAGGCAAGACAAAATACTATAATTGAAAACTTCTGACTTACTGGTGATGAGATCACAATATCTGGCACGCAGCTGGGCAGGGAGTCGCTCATCACTCAGACATATGAACGACTCTTCCCATGTTAGGTAGTTCAACTCCTGTGTGATAACCTTGATAGAAAACTCATGCTGACCCTGAAAAAAAGAGTTTTCTCAAATATGTCATCAAAAATAAAATTACTGAATAGTTGGTCTTTCAAGATATGCGAGAACCTACTGGTAATATAGTCGGTGAAATTACAATGCAATTCATCTCGGACATAAAAAATTTTAAAACTCTTTGGTAATACAAAAGTAAATATCAAACACAGAGTAAAACTTTTAATAGTTCTATCATCAACAACTCAAATGCCAACAATTTCTCTAATAACTAACTCAGTCCTGGTGCCAACCTTCAGACGGTGCTAGGTGGGGTGAGGGAGGCTCAAAAGTATGTTGAGTGATCACATGATCACACCAGATTCTACTTACAGTAGACTAAAAATACTATGTTAAAGGCCATCTACCACACATAGCATTTTATGGTTGAAATCTATGACTTTTGAAGAAAAAAAGTAAAACATTAAAAAAGAAAATTTATTAAAAAACCAAACACTGTACCTTTACGCTGTTCTATCAACATATTATAGAAACCAATAAGAATCAGTCTATTTGGTACTGGAAATGATCCACAAGCACAAAGACCAGAGCAAATCAATGATGTGTAGCAGTTGATTAAAACTATTCAGTAACACCTGACATGTTTATACAACAAGTTGTTTCCTGATTACATTGTTGTTGGAAATTCAGGAGTTTAAGGCCAAGTGTGGGGAAGTTTGTTTGACGTGTTACATGTAATAAAGGTATAAGAGGTGGTCATGATGTCTTCTTAGCCTGTGATGAAAATCGGCTCACCTTTGACAGAAGGGAAATAAAATGAAGAGACCGACCACATGAGTTTGGCAGACACACCCAAGTAAGTATTTTGGTTGTAGTTAAGTGTAATTCTCATTGAAGATCACTTATATCTCACCTCTGTCTGCATGGGTTTTAGACTTGGCATAACCAATGTAGTTATGTGAAAAAGCCTGCCATTAAGCTCCCAAGGGTCAGTGATATTTTCTGGATTCTTCCTCCATCAAACATAATGATGCCATGTGTGGCATATCATTTGCTAAAACTGTTAAACCCCAAAAAAATAAAAATAAAAATTACAAATCATGTTTGTACTTGTAAGAGACATGATAAGTACTGCATAGCAGAATCTACTTCAGCCTGCATGTGACTTGTTCCTGAATTTCCCATGTTAGTTAGTTTTGGGATTGAGTTCTGCAGTCATGCCATGTCCTGATGCAAGGTGTGGAACTGAGTTCTGCAGTCAAAGCCATATCCATTTGCAGGGTGTGGGACTGAGTACTGCAGACATGCCATTTCCTGATGCAGGGTGAGGGAATGGGTACTGCAGTCATGCTATGTCCTGATGCAGGGTGTGGGACTGTATACTGTCCTGATGCAGTATGTGGGATTGAGTTCTGCAGTCAAGCCATGTCCCGATGCAGTGTGTGGGATTGAGTACTGCAGACATGCCATGTCCCAATGCAGGGTGTGGGACTGAGTTCTGCAGTCAAGCCATGTCCCGATGCAGTGTGTGGGATTGAGTACTGCAGACATGCCATGTCCCAATGCAGGGTGTGGGACTGAGTTCTGCAGTCAAGCCATGTCCCGATGCAGTGTGTGGGATTGAGTACTGCAGGCATGCCATGTCCCAATGCAGGGTGTGGGACTGAGTTCTGCAGTCAAGCCATGTCCCGATGCAGTGTGTGGGATTGAGTACTGCAGACATGCCATGTCCCAATGAAGGGTGTGGGATTGAGTTCTGCAGTCATGCTATGTCCTGATGCAGTGTGTGGGATTGAGTTCCACAGTCATGCCATGTCCTGATGCAGGGTGTGGGATTGAGTTCTGCAGTCATGCTATGTCCTGATGCAGGGTGTGGGACTGTGTACAGTCTTGATACAGTGTGTGGGATTGAGTTCTGCAGTCATGCCATGTCCTGATGCATTGTGTGGGATTGAGTACTGCAGTCATGCCAATTCTGGATGCAGTGTGTGGGACTGAATACTGCAGTCATGCCATATCTTGATGCAGTGTGTGGGATTGAGTATTGAAGTCATGCCATGTCCCAATGCTATGTCCTGATGCAGTGTACGGGATTGTCAAGCTATGTCCTGATACAGTGTGCGGAATTGAGTTCTACAGTCATGCCATGTCCTGATGCAGTGTGTGGGATTGAGTTCTCAATCATGCCATGTCTGGATGCAGTGTGTGGGATTGAGTTCTAGTCATGCGATATCTTGATGCAGTGTGTGGGATTGAGTACTACATTCATGCCATGTCCTGATGCAGTGTGCTATTACCATGATGACAGATCTTGAATATTTAAAGTGACTCATGTTAACAGACTCTTTGCAGTGTGTGCAAAGTATGAAATGTTTCTTATTACTTCTGAGCATCACAAAGTCAAACTCCATAATCCCTGAGTTTTGAAATCAAGTTTTACTGTGCTTTTGATGCCTAACAGCTGGCTCATACTTCCCTGAATCATTCCAGTGTTTCAACATTTTGCCTGCAGAAATGAACCAAACTGCCACAATGCTCCTTACGTTACCAATCTGAATACTGAAATAATCATGTTTTACATTTTATGCATGATGGAATGAAGGAAAATTCTACGAGAAAGAAATATTGTAAAATGATCATGTACTCGATGATCATCTTTACAAACCTGACATGTATAAAAATTGTCTTTTCAGCCTATGACACTTTTGTTTCATCAACATGCTTCTTGAATTCAAAAATTCAAATGAATCAGGTACTTCCAATTCATGGACTTTGCCTACGCAAATTAGCCGAATGGGCTAACTCTAACACCAGCACTAGCAACTGAAAATCACACTGATTCTTGTCACTTATGTAACCTGTGGAATGATGGTTATTTATCTCTGCCTTCACATTTTAATCATATCTGTGATAATTAACTGTGTAAAACTGTACAGCAGTAATAGTTTTGTCAGCATTATGTATAAATATAGGTAATCAACACACTCTACAACTAAAAGCTCAAAAATTCAATAGGAAATGGATCTATCAGGAGTTCAATAGGAAATGGATCTATCAGGATTTCAACAGGAAGTGGGTCGATCAGTATTTGAACAGGAAGTGGGGCTACAAAAGGTAGCTTTTGCTGAGCCAGAAACCCTGGATAGGCAAAGAAGACAAACTGAGTCATAATTACTTTTGAACCATAAACAACCCTTTTCCATTGAAGGCATGAAGCTTGCAGAGTCTTATCACATGTGGAAAAGAGAGCAGGAAAACAGTCTTTAAGGTACAATTCTCAAAGGAAACGTCCCTGAAGGTTTCATGAGAGGGTTTTCGAAATGCTCAATGAATACAAAAAAATATTCCATCTAGGCATTAGGGAAAGAGATACAAATCTGAAGCTCAAATAGCATTTCAGATCAGAAAAAGGATCAATACATGATACTTTGTTGAAATTCTGGAAATGAAATGCATTATAAAAAATCTATTTTGGCAACATTATGTTATGTTATATGGTGCCAACTAAGACAAAATTCCCAAAATTTATATTAACTAACAGTGACCTTGGCAATCCTGACCCCACCACCACCAAATCAGCAGGCATTTTATCAAAGCTTAGGGGAACAAATGTACTAAATGTTCTTGAATTCTGCTACATAAAACTTAAATTATCATCGTGCAATATAATGTAAAGATAAAATCTACTTTTAGCAACAATCACTTTGCTTCTGGAACTACTGATATTAAAATCAAGAGTTCATTCTGAGTTGACTCTGGAACTACTGATATTAAAATCAAGAGTTCATTCTGAGTTCAGTCTGGAGCTCCTGATATTAAAATCAAGAGTTCATTCAGAGTCTATGTGGAATAAATGTATTAAATTTGGTTGAATTCTATTATCTAGATCTTAAGTTATGATCCATGAATTAAATGCATATGCAAAATCTATTTTTAGCAACCATGGCTATAATTAAGGTAAGCAAAGTGGTTTCAAGGTTTGACTGTCATCTATTCCATCAAAATGTTTCAGTATGGATAAAATGTATTTTAGTTTATGTTCCAATTTACATTTTGTGACTTACATGACAAAGGAATCCAAAGAGCTCTAACTGAATTACTCACATGACACAGGAATCCAAAGAGCTCTAACTGATGAACTTACATGACACAGGAATCCAAAGAGCTCTGACTGGTGAAGTCACATCACACAGAAATCCAAAGAGCTCTAATGGTGTACTTACATAAAAAAGGAATCAAAGGAGCTCTAACTGATGTTCTTACAAGACACAGGAATCCCAAGAGCTCTGACTGGTATACTCACATGACACAGGAATCCAAAGAGCTCTAACTGTTGCACTCACATGACAGCGGAATCCAAAGAGCTCTAACTAATGTACTCAAATGACACAGGAATCCATGGAGCTCTAACTGATGTACTCACATGACAGAGAAATCCAAAGAGCTCTAACTGATGTACTCACATGATACAGAAATCCAAAAAGTTCTAACTGATGTACTCACATGACACTGGAATCCAAAGAACTCTAACTGATGTGCCTGCATGATACAAAAATCCAAAGAGCTCTAACTGATGTACTCACATGACACAGTAATCCAAAGATCTCTAACTGATGTACTCACATGACACAGGAATCCAAAGATCTCTAACTGATGTACTCACATGACACAGGAATCCAAAGATCTCTAACTGATGTACTTGCATGATACAGAAATCCAAAGAGCTCTAACTGATGTACTCACATGATACAGAAATCCAAAGAGCTCTAACTGATGTACTCACATGATACAGAAATCCAAAGAGCTCTAACTGATGTACTCACATGATACAGAAATCCAAAGAACTCTAACTGATGTACTCACAGGATACAGAAATCCAAAGAACTCTAACTGATGTACTTACATGACACAGAAATCCAAAGAACTCTAACTGATGTACTCACATGACACAGAAATCCAAAGAGCTCTAACTGATGTACTCACATGACACAGAAATCCAAAGAGCTCTAACTGATGTACTCACATGATACAGAAATCCAAAGAACTCTAACTGATGTACTCACATGATACAGAAATCCAAAGAACTCTAACTGATGTACTTACATGACACAGAAATCCAAAGAGCTCTAACTGATGTACTCACATGATACAGAAATCCAAAGAGCTCTGATGTACTCACATGATACAGAAATCCAAAGAGTTCTAACTGATGTACTCACATGACACAAGAATCCAAAGAACTCTAACTGATGTACTTGCATGATACAGAAATCCAAAGAACTCTAACTGATGTACTTGCATGATACAGAAATCCAAAGAACTCCAACTGATGTACTCACATGATACAGAAATCCAAAAAGTTCTAACTGATGTACTCACATGATACAGAAATCCAAAAAGTTCTAACTGATGTACTCACATGACACAAGAATCCAAAGAACTCTAACTGATGTACTTGCATGATACAGAAATCCAAAGAGCTCTAACTGATGTACTCACATGATACAGTAATCCAAAGATCTCAAACTGATGTACTTACATGACACAGGAATCCAAAGAGCTCTAACTGTTTCTCCAGGAACAAGTACTCATCATCTTCCCTTGCTCTCTGTAAAAAACCATAATAAGTCCAAGTCAACTAAAACTATGAGTATCTATATCCTAATGGTGTACATGTATACTTTGTTGATTTGTTTACTACCAGTACTATAACAATAAACATTACTATCTATGCCCATACAGAATACTGATGTGCATGAACCTCATTTACTCTTATTAAAAAACAGACATGCAAGACAACAATAAACATGCTATATATTTTTATAAACAATGATGTTAGTCCATGCTATATAAATGTAACCTGAAGATATGTGTAGTTCCACCCCCAAAATTATGTCACTGATGTATGATAGAAATGTTACACAGTTGGCCAATCAATGAGGGGAATGTACTTACTGAGAGTTGTTTCCTCAATCTCCTTCTGTTTCTTTTGTTGTTTTTTTATGTGTAAAGAGAATTAAATATAAAAGAATGAGAAAGAAATGTGCTGATAGGTCATGGATGCCTACATTTAAATGAATGGTGCAACAAGAAAGAACAGTGTGTGTGTGTGTGTATGTGTGTGTGTGTGACAAATGATGCAAAAGAACATTTATAATGTATAATGAGGGGGCTATATCTCTCATTTATCAGTCATCAAACGTTGTGGGACTAATTGTACACACAGTAATGATCACACATATCGGTACATTTGATACCAATTATTTATTGTAGAAAAACACATCAGAGTGCAAAGACTAAATGACATTGTACATGTGATGTCAATGATGCCTGCAAAATTTCTGGGTAAGTATTTAAAAGCTGTGGGACAAGTTACACCCAGATGGGCTGTATGACTAATTACACACAGTTGTGAGGCTGGTTACACATAGTCAAGCTGTGCAACTAGTTACACACAAACAAAAATCATCATAGTGCAAAAATTTCACATCAAAAATGGGAAATAACTCTGGAAAAATGCATCTAAGTGAAACAATTACCAAAGCAATATGTATATGTTCAATTCATATCAATAATGTCTGCAAATTTGGCCAATTCATCAAAAGCATAAATCTGGAAAAAAACATTGGTCCATGATAATAAACAGTACAAGTAATAAACAGTACAAGTGAGCCAGAGACTCTACACCTGGCTGGCACCTGCCTATCAGATAAATGTGATAAGTGAACTAAAAAATCTAGGTCAGCAGAAAGCTTTTTGTAAAGAGTTCTCATAGTGCTGTTGACATATATGTAGCATTCAAAAGATACACTCCCTCACCAAGTTCCATGATTCCAGAGAGAACAGTACTTTATAAAGTGTGCCAACAATCTTTAGGTGGAATGTATGCAACTGATGTACATCTACAAAACTAGCCCCTCAAACAAGCAATAACCAACAAATCAGTTATGTCTGGTTTTCAAACTCCTTCACAAAAGTAGGGACACATTGGTAATTAGATCTGCACCAGTTTCTTTCAGAAACAATTATGCACTGCAAGAAGTATTTTAGTGCAAACTACATGTCAATGTCACCATTCATTCATGAGGAGTAGTTGTCAGATTTTTAATGTGACCATAATGGTGCCATGTTGAAGTCAGACGAGCACCAATTTTATTCACAACCATCGACTGTTTCAGTGAAGACTCAGTGATAACAAAATTGTTTCTGAAGTAACCAAATTGTAAATGGCCATCATGGCATCTGTTTTGTTGCTCGCCTCATTTAATATTAATATCGGATCAACTATATATTACAAAAGAAATTACTGTTTAGTATAGAATCAGGAGAGACATGAATGGCTCTTTATACACCCACCCCTGTTGAATAGTCCTCTAAGTTTATAATTGAAATTCTTGTTTTCTTTTTTCAGTCAGAGTAATCTTAACCTATGACCTCTATAATTTGAATTCAATAGGCATCTTCAAGATTTTCAAAATGTCAGATCATCACCATTTTTATTCAGGACAAACTAGATAATAATTGAAGTCATTTAGTGAAAACTCCATCTTGATAAGACCAAACATTCATTCAAGAGAAGTAGTGATACCAAGATATTTAAAATGTCTAATCTACTGCCTATAATGGATGTCTGAAAGTGCCATATTCCAATCTACTGCCTATATTGGATGTCTGAGGGTGCCATAGTCCAATCTACTGCCTATATTGGATGTCGGAGGGTGCCATATTCCAATCTACTGCCTATATTGGATGTCGGAGGGTGCCATATTCCAATCTACTGCCTATACTGCATGTCTGAGGATGCCATATTCCAATCTACTGCCTATACTGCATGTCTGAGAGTGCCATATTCCAATCTATTGCCTATATTGGATGTCTAAGGGTGCCATATTCCAATCTACTGCCTATATTGGATGTCTGAGGGTGCCATATTCCAATCTATTGCCTATACTGCATGTCTGAGGGTGCCATATTCCAATCTACTGCCTATATTGGATGTCTGAGGGTGCCATATTCCAATCTACTGCCTATATTGGATGTCTGAGGATGCCATATCCCAATCTACTGCCTATAATGCATGTCTGAGGGTGCCATAGTCCAATCTACTGCCTATACTGCATGTCTGAGGGTGCCATATTCCAATCTACTGCCTATACTGCATGTCTGAGGATGCCATATTCCACTCTACTGCCTATACTGCATGTCTGAGGATGCCATATTCCAATCTACTGCCTATACTGCATGTCTGAGGGTGCCATATTCCAATCTATTGCCTATACTGCATGTCTGAGGATGCCATATTCCAATCTACAGCCTATACTGCATGTCTGAGGGTGCCATATTCCAATCTACTGCCTATACTGCATGTCTGAGGGTGCCATATTCCAATCTACTGCCTATATTGGATGCTCCCAGGTGCCAAGAATTCCAAATCAATGCCTATATTGGATGTCTGAGGATGCCATATCCCAATCTTACTGCCTATAATGCATGTCTGAGGGTGCCATATTCCAATCTACTGCCTATATTGGATGTCTGAGGGTGCCATATTCCAATCTACTGCCTATATTGGATGTCTGAGGATGCCATATTCCAATCTACTGCCTATACTGCATGTCTGAGGGTGCCATATTCCACTCTACTGCCTATACTGCATGTCTGAGGATGCCATATTCCAATCTACTGCCTATACTGCATGTCTGAGGGTGCCATATTCCAATCTATTGCCTATACTGCATGTCTGAGGATGCCATATTCCAATCTACAGCCTATACTGCATGTCTGAGGGTGCCATATTCCAATCTACTGCCTATACTGCATGTCTGAGGGTGCCATATTCCAATCTACTGCCTATACTTCATGTCTGAGGGTGCCATATTCCAATCTACTGCCTATATTGGATGTCTGAGGGTGCCATATTCCAATCTACTGCCTATAATGGATGTTTGGGTGAAATACTGATGTATCACCATTGGATTTGAGATGAATGTGTGTGCCAAGTTTCAAGACAATCCTCTAGCAGTTTAAGAGCACTGTAAATAAATCTCTGCTAACAGAGACATTATAGACAACAGATATCTGAGCTAAAAAAAAACGATTTATTTCAAGTGGGAAGAATCATAAATTTCAAATGCCTAATAAAGAAAATTCAAATGACACAATGCCTAAAGAAAATTCATTATTGATATAATGAAATAATGCCTGAAGAAGGTTCAGAAGTAAAAGTTCTATATTGTGATATTGATAATATCATGAAATGCATACAGCATTATTATGCGAAAGATAACTGACTTTGAGTAACTGTGAATTTTGCAAGATGTTATGGTAACTACATAACTGAGTGCATCTCACCACAGTCAGTGTGTCACATAACATATTAAATTGACAAATGGGTTTATGTACCATATAAAGTCACTAGCTATGGTGTTTAATGTCCTTGGTTTGGGGCATGATTGCTTTTTAATTAGAGTCCTTTGATAATGGTCATACAGATGAATGAGTAAAGGTGAATCTGGGGTTCTAAGTATTGAAAAATGTCAAAGCTGAAACATTGCAGATACAATTTTTTTTACGTGTCACAAGACTTTTCAGAAACTGGTTTATTAAGAAAACACAGAAACATGAGGAGTTACTCGAACCTGGATAGGCATGTGTTAATTTTCAGTGCTTAGATAAATTTAATCCTGATGAGCTAAGTAAATAAGGTGAGTGTGTTTCCCCAATGAAATTCAACGTTTTAAGTATTCTCTCTCAAAAAATTAGTCTAAGTTTCTGCAGGAGAGCAAGATGTTCTTATCTCTGGGAGAGTAGCAAGTATTCTCTCATTATAAACTGTCCATGGGATGGCTGTATGGAATTTGAGGACACAGAACCTTAAAGGGAAAGAATCTGCTATGATAGAAGCAAGCAAGCCTTGAAAGCAGAAGGTATATTTTTCAATCTCATGCAATTCATTCTTTGATACGAGTTGGTAATTATTTGAGTTTATTTTATTTAAATTCATACATCAGTTACTCTTGGATATGCATTCAGAAGATAACTGTTTGCATTCATTTGTCTTGACTGTTATATGGCTCATTCATTATACATTATTTTCTTGAAAAGATCCTTGAGATATTTGTTTAATTTATTCATTGATATGTAATGCAAATCATGTAGTCTAGAACTGATATTACTATGTCTGGAAATGTTATACCAATGAACTGTTTGTTAGCAAATATTGTAGTTAAGACATGAAGTGGATTTCATTAATTTATTTGTACAATTAAAACATGAAATTCTTTAACCCATAATTGATGGTATTAACATTCAGAGCGCCTGACACCTGACATTTAATTTAGTTAGTGATTTATAGTCCACAGCAGGGTGTTCGGTTTACTGTGTCTAGTTTATGTTATAGTTTAGTTAGGGAAGTAGATTAATCTTCTAAACTAGGATTTTTGTATCCACTGTCAGGCTGCAACTGACCCATATTAGCATTAGTTTCTGTTGAATTACGATATGACAATATCTGATGTAATGAGAGATGAGATAGTGTTCGATCCCAGAAGTAAAATCCTGACAAATATTTAGGTTCTCTATTTATTTTTAAAAGGGAAATAGCTCTTAACTCTGATATAGAGAGGGCAGAGAACAGACAACCAATTTAGGGTTGATGACCTGAAAGAGGCTGGTTGAGAGAAAGAGAGGAGCAAAAGGAATACTTCAATTCTAAATCGTCAACAATGTTGAATTCAGAGTGACTGACAAGCAACCAGATTATGCAGGCATACTGAGCAATTGAGCTTGATCACTCATTCAATTTCATGATTAAATTTGTCATATTGGTTTAAACAGAATGGCTAATTGCATTTTTTTATCAACTAGGTAATTATTTCAAAGAGAAGTGCATCCTTCAAATGTCATGTTCTATTTCATTTTGTTTACAAAACTGATTACACTGTTATACCCTGCGCATGGGGCTTGTGTTGTTCTATTCTATATCTCTGCTCAGATCTCCATTTATTCCATCCACTAATTTCATATTCTATTCTATTATTTACTCCATCCAGGTAACAACACTATCACCAGTCATCCTCAAGATAATGATAACCACCACCACGTAACACTCTACACTGCCAGTTAGTAGATCAATGCAGGCAAAAGTGTGTATACACCTGACGCGTATATATATTTTCCCTTTCACCTGCATTATCTTTTGCTTACCCATCTATCAAACTGTTATATTAATAAAATAAAGGCAAAAGGTAAGGTGAATATAATGATCTCTTATAAAGCAGGATATAGAAAGGTATAAAAAGTAACAGATTCCAAATGCCCTCAAAAAGCTCTTTGTTTCAAGTGTGATAATCAGCAAATCATTTCAAATATCTTACCCCATTTTCACTCTGAAAAAAAGTTCAAAAATATTTCTGCTGTAGAAAACTTACTTCATATATAAAAGCCCCAAATGGACCTGGAACTGCTCATCTGGCTTACACCAGACCTAAATTAAAGCAGGATGCTCCTTTAAAACCTTTCAGAAATGAATCTTATCAAAAATGGTGTTTTGGTTGGCAATGATGTTGGCATATTTGAAAGGAGATCACAATAGAACATTGTCATCAGTTATCTCACATTACAAACAAGAGGGGCATTAAAAACACAAGTGGTCCAAAAGGGCCTAGTTTGCTCACACCTAGATGACCGACATTTTCCTAAAAGCCAAATACTATTATAGCAGTTCATCGAGAAATCTGATCAGTAGGAGACAACAGAAGAAATATTTCCTCCCTGCTGTTGCTGTTGATTGCATATGTTTTGAAAACAATGTTTCTCTATTATTTATATCCTAAATCATATTAAAGGCACATCAGCACGACAAAACACCTTTATGCTGCTTCCTGTCATAGTTGGTATTTTGTTTAAATGCTTTTCTATTTCTAGCAATGTTTGATGGCAGATCAGCATCATTTCATTAAATCCCAAAACTCCTCACACTTTTTGTCAAATTTCATCAAAATTCTTATTCGTATTTCAAAGTAATAAAAGTCATATTTGAAGGCAGAACAGTCATTTTCATATAAATTAAAAACTTTTCATGCCAGGATGCTTTCCGACAAATTTGGTAAAATTCTATTGTGTGTTATTTGAAAAGAAGCTATATAATGGATATACCATTCGTAATGGTTGCCATATTTGATAGTTTTTCATGCATAGGGCTTAGCCCTTTACAGCCTGTAAAAGCACATTTGGATCCCTGATTCTCTTGGAAGTGCTATTGAATGCCTCCATCTGATTCATCACATGGTTGCTATTTAAGATCTAGTTTTAATCTGCCATTTAAATTAACTAGGTCAGAGTTTTACTATCCAAAATGAAGGCTGCAGGTTTTTTTCAGCACTTTCTTGTATGTGGATGATCAAAATTATTACTATGAAGACCAGTAAGTCAAATATAGGCTCCGATACTAATGTAGGCAACACTGATTATCGAATTCGGATGATTTAGCAATATAGATATATGCAACAAACCAGTAGATTTTGAGGCTGAGAAACATCAGCTATGGTTGGTCACACATCTTCACTGACTTGGTGGTGTTTAAGTTCTCTCAAGATTTTAAAGCACATAAAATTTCTTCCGTGAAAAATAATTATACAACTATAAAGACAAGATTTTACTCGTAAACCTATCTATAGATAACAGATGTTATCTGCTGTTAAAATTTATGTTGAACATGTACTACTGAACATACACTATATTGCTATAAATTTGTTGGCAGGACTATGTGCATTGAGTCATCTAGATAACAGGTGTTCTATTTATGGCACACTGCACTGTGTGACTTGGGCACATGTATATCAACAACCTACACAGCCACAGACATTATGAAGTAAAGCGTTAACAGCACATTAGCACAATCCTGTCCATATAGTGTGAAGTTTACATATGAAAAAGCAAGGTACACAAAACACATCAAGATTAAGGCAAAAAAGGATAAAATCCATGAAATACATGGTCACATTTGTACACAAACTGCACTCTTATAAAAAGCCCAGGCCTTATCAAATGGAACATTTTCATGGGATACATTCAAGGGCAACAAAGATTATCTCCCTTAGTTTCCCCCTAATAACATGAAGGAGGATGCACTGGGCATATTCTATATCCTCAATTCCACTGGAGGTTCCATATATGACTGCCAATTAGCATCATCTACACAAACTTGAAAACCCCTAATGTCAGGGTACTTTCTGTCAAATCTGGTCAAATTTTTCAAGTGAATTCTGAGTTGAAGTCATTTAAAGGTTTTTCTATTTTTAGTAATGGCAGTCATATTATTATAAATCTGTTTAAAAGACCTTCACCTCCGGATACTTTCTGTCCAATTTCATCAAATATTGTTCAGCTCCATTTGTGGAAAATGTCTTTAAAGGTTTTTCTATTTTAAGAAACTCAGGTCATATTTGATGCCAGTCTGGCATCATTCAAATAATTTTGAACCCATTCATACCAAAATGCTTTTATGTTTTTGTCCAACCTGTTAAGTGGTGTTTAAGATGCAGGTTAAAACAAAATTATTTTAGTAATAAAGGCCATATATGATACCAAATCAGCAGTTTTTAACAGTACTGCAAGCCCTTCATGCCAGAATGCTTGAGTGAGGTAAACTATGATCAATGTATTGTCTGTAGTGGTCATCACACAGTGAGGTCTTATGCAGGTGATTCACATTTGAAGTGCAGGAAAAACAGCCCACAGAGCCCTAGATGTATCTAAGGCAACATCACAATGGATGTGGAGAAGCTCAGCAGAAAACACCATGGACATTGACTTTGCATGTCTGAATATCTTGGCAACAGTCTCCAACAATCTCCTCAATGTAGCTAGAGACAGCTCCTCTTTCAATAAATTCACTATGCAGCCAAAACAAGATCATCATGGAAGGCTATGATAACTAGTGCAGAAGCATTCAGTTCCAAAACCTCCAGTGATTTTAAGTGGAAATAGGCCCAGGTCCAAGCCGTAGTCACCACCTGGGAAGCACCCAAGTCCAAAGGGCAAGGGGACATAAAGGATCAAGCAGGTAAATAAATTCTGTAAATGGAGCCCAAAACAAGGGCCAAAGCATATAAGACAGGACAGACAACACCTTCTACTATCTGGCCTCCTCTTGGCCATGAAACTGCTTCTAAGTTAGCTCACTCACCATCACTGAGTAGAGTAGTATCTGATGCAGCCATGGCTCCTTCTAATGTAGAAATTACCTGCTTTTACAAGGGTGGCTTCACTGACATTTAGAATTCAATAGCTCCCATTAGGGATGGATCTTTGGCACTTTCTAGTTTAGGGAAACCACTAGCATCCAGTAGTGAGTGCTGCCTTCCTGTCGTATGATCTTCTAATTAGAACAGACTTGTTTTAAAATTAAGGGAAGGAGATCTTGTTTATTGGAGTCAAGTTCCCTGAACAGAAAGTATTCCAGTGATAAAGAGGAAGAAATATACCCCTTTTTCCCTAGCCCAATAGACATGGCAACTTTCTACCAAGTTCTACACCTAATCAGGCCAATGGTAATAAACAGGAAACTGTACATATCCATATGCAGTACTCTCTTAGCTGTGTTAGTGTGTGTGTGTGTGTGTGTGTGTGTGTGTGTGTGTCTAAAGCAGCCTTATTATGATTGCATTTACACTCACCTTGCAGCATACCAAAATGCAGAAAGGAAATATGAGAAATAAACAATGAATCTGAACAAAAATATTGCAGGTAATACTCACCTTAACAGATACTACTAATAACAGGATGAAAAATGATAAAAGAAAAAAAAAATGAATGGAGTAAATGCTATACACCATAGCAACTGTGATGGCATCATGATAAAAAGAACTTTTAAAATGTAAATTACTGATTATTCATTTATCTTCATGTAGTTTCAATTTGTGTTTGTGCTGTTTTGTGAAAAATTACATTTTTGTTATTATTTAAATTCATGGACTGGAAGAGGTCTTATTGTCTACACAGAAAAAACATGGTTTGCTGGATCTTTAAATTCATGGACTGTGTAAGAAGTGTTACTGTCTATACAGAAAAATCATGGTTTGCTGGGTCTTGAAAAATTGGTGTCCCTTGAAAAACAAGGGTAAATTCACAGTAGTCCAAATTTCATCAACTCTGATCTTATTTCTTCTTCAAATATTCTCATTTATAATAAATATGAAAATTCAATAAGCAGGTACCCTGATAAATCACCATACCTATCATTATAAACTTCTCCGCTGAAATTACGAACTTTGTTAGAATCAGCACATGTGTCCTATATATAAGGAGTTCAGCATCATAAACAATTTACACAAATCCAAACACTGCATACTAATAAGAACCAGAGGTGACAGATTTTCTGTGTTAAAAGATAAGAGTGCTGTAGAAGTCAATGTCAAAATACATACATGAGCAAAATCGTTTAGCTCATCCCAGTTCGTTCCATCTGTTGACACATATACCACACCTTGAGCCTGTCCAATCTTCTCCCCAAGCTCAGTGAAATACACACAATCCTGCAAAAACGCACATATGAATCGTGATTACAAGTCCTCTAAAATAAATCCTCTAAAAGATTCATTAGAAATTATTCAACAAGCTTAATCATTGACAGGCATCTGTTTAAGGATCTGGAGAGCACTGGGGTACTAAATCAAAAAGTTATTTACAGTTTTCTGTAATACTTACATGCTATGGGGTCTGGATAGCTCAGGAGTACCACATCACAAAGTTATTTACAGTTTTCTGCTTAGGGGTCTGGAGAGCACAGGGGTACCACACCACCAAGGCATTTATAGTTATCTATTTGGGGGTCTGGATTCCACAGGGGTACCACACTACCATGGCATTTATAGTTATCTATTTGGGGGTCTGGATTCCACAGGGGTACTACAACACCAAGGCATTTATAGTTATCTATTTAGGGGTCTGGATTCCACAGGGGTACTACAACACCAAGGCATTTATAGTTATCTATTTAGGGGTCTGGATTCCACAGGGGTACTACAACACCAAGGCATTTATAGTTATCTATTTGGGGGTCTGGATTCCACAGGGGTACTACAACACCAAGGCATTTATAGTTATCTATTTAGGGGTCTCGATAACACTGGGGTACCACATCTCAAAGTTATTTACTGTTTTCTGCTTAGGGGTCTGAACAGCACAGGGGTACCACACCACCAAGGCATTCATAATTATCTATTTAGGGGTCTAGATAACACTGGGGTACCACATCTCAAAGTTATTTACTGTTTTCTGCTTAGGGGTCTGGACAGCACAGGGGTACCACACCACCAAGGCATTTACAGTTATCTATTTAGGGGTCTGGATAGCACAGGGGTACCATATCACCAAGGCAATTAAAGTTAGTGCTTAGAGTCTTCATTGTACTGAGGTACCACATCACCAAATCATTTACAATTATCTATTTAGGGGTCTGGATAGTAAAAGGGTACCACTTAAGCAAGGAATCTGTATTAACTGGTTTGGGATCTGGATAGCACAGAGGTACCACATAACCAAGGCATTTACAGTCATCACTTTAGGGGTCTGGATTGCAAAGGGGTACCACATTACCAGGGCATTTAACCTACAGATTCATCATGGACTGCATTCTGTAATGCTAGTATTAGGTAGATTCATCATAGACTGCATTCTGTAATGCCATTATTAGGTAGATTCATCATGGACTACATTCTGTAATGCCAGTATTAGGTAGATTCATCATGGACTGCATTCTGTAATGCCAGTATTAGGTCGATTCATCATGGATGCATTCTGTAATGCTAGTATTAGGTAGATGTAATGCTAGTATTAGGCAGATTCATCATGGACTGCATTCTGTAATGCTAGTGTTAGGTAGATTCATCATGGACTGCATTCTGTAATGCTAGTATTAGGTAGTGCTTTGCTAACAATCCTACAATTTGTTAGTAGTATTAGATGACAAATGTCAAGAGCCATGTTCCTTCAAGCAATGCATACAAATATTGTTTCACTCACAGAATAGTTTTGCAACAATGACTGTTAAAACAATGGCAAGGAAACAATAAACACGGAATAAATTTAACTATAGTATTATTTAACTGAACCATTATCTCACTGATAATACCTAAATAGTTTTGGTTTGTAAGTATCTTAAATGCTTCAGAGAATACATATATTTTCTCTTTTTTATCAGATTTGAATTTCCAGGAATTTTATGTAGACTAAAGGTAACTTATTTTCAGTTGGACAATGTCACCTTTTTTAGGTCACATGCACAGACTCCCCCCTTGGAACCTCAAAACACACTTTCTGAGTCCCCCAAACCCTCCAACATTGTCTGGGAATATACTTTCCTTTGTCCAATATCATCACCATACACATGCACACACATGTGCCCATTAAGATATAAACATGATGACACAGACAATAAATAAAAGAATTTAATAAAATATATCAAATTTCTGTCTTTAAAATCCATTGGATAGTGGAATTTTTTAATTTTCTTAACTACATGCAGCCTCTGCTGCTCTCAATAGTTTGGGGTTGGAGAGGGTGGGGTGGAGGTGATACAAGTGTCCTTCACATTCATTTTGGCACCAAGATTGGACAACACTGCTGTTCAAACTTCCCAGAAGATCCTGAAATTTTTTCAGCCCAGAAAATGATCTTTCTGCATCTGCACTACTGTAAGGGAGGGGCCAACATACTGGGTCATGTTGCTAGACCAACAGATGTCACATACTCCAGATTGACTAATGTCAAATATGGTGTTTGCAGTGTCTGCAAAATACAAAATGCTGTATATGCAAAATATAAAATGCTGTGTATGCAAAATATAAAATGCTCACCTTCTTGCTGCTGCATTTCACAAAGTCAAACTGTGTCAAGTTTTGAAATTTAGTTTTGCTGGGCTCTGCACGTTTTGCAAAAGACTCATCTTTTCTTAAACCAGAGCTCCAATTTAAACATTTTGCCTTAAAAAATTAATCACAATTGTACACTATTATACTGAAATAATAAAGTTTTGCATTTTAAATATGGAGTAAAATCCGAATTCAAAGAACAATGCCACTGATCACAAACTTGCCAATGATCTTTAATAATGATGGCTGAAACATTCTCATTCAAGGCAATAATGTGTAGCAACTTTTGTTCTTCAGCATGTATTGTGGTAGTCAAAAGATGTCTCTTTTTTTTCCCCCTAAGATTATTCATCTTTGCTAGCCAACATTCTCATATATTAACCCTATCTACATCTTGAGAGACTGAGCAGCTGAGCAGATATTATGGTGCTTTGTCCTAGTGACATCTATTGGATTTCATGAGTTGCCTCCCTTAGTATGTAACGCCAACTAATCAATAGCATGTAACAGAGGTGCATTGTATATCGGCCAAAAATGGTGGAGGCAATTGAGTTCAAAAGGATGCTTTGTAATTTTAACATTGGAAATATGACTACCTACCAGAAAGTAGCCATTACAGGTGTATTTGAGTAAAAGGTATTTGTGCAAACACAGACCAGCAGTGGAAAATTGTTTATTTATGAGTCCATTCAAATTGTGTCCTCCTCTTGTCTTGATAATGTAGGAACAGTATTCAGATTAGAACAACTTAATTTTGATTAGATGCAGTGGCTTGCCAATGAAATTCACAAATCCAAAGCACAGATATGTCTGTTCAGTCCTCAAAGGTGTAGAAGCTTGACTAGAAGCTTGGCTAGCAAAGATGAAGATTATTGAAACAATTTTGTTTTTTTAAACATGACCAGGAATTGGTAGTAAAGAAATTTTGTTCTTCTTGTGTGACACACTGTGTTGTGACAGGTATGGCGAATTTTTTTGTTCTTTTTGTGTGACACACTGTGTTGTGACAGGTATGGCGAATTTTTTTGTTCTTTTTGTGTGACACACTGTGTTGTGACAGGTATGGCGAATTTTTTTGTTCTTTTTGTGTGACACACTGTGTTGTGACAGGTATGGCTAAGAAGAGCATGGCTTGAAAATCATAAAAGTTCAAAGCTGTGCTCACTGGACAAGAGCATTTTCCCACTAGGTGGAAAATTACCATGAAAAAATGAACTGTTGAGCTGTGAGACAAAATTTCTTCTGTGATTAATATTGTTCTTACTGAATGCAGCCCCGGTTTTTAAATAGTAAAGAATATGTGGGCATCTAACTTTTCATCTAGCTAGTTTAATTTCAGTCTTCCCCATCTGAAATATCACCCTAATCAAACATACAAGACCTAAAAGATAAGCCAGTATTACACTAGAATATCATAACATCAATGTTTTTAGGTATATTTATTTGTCTTGCATTAATTATAGTACTCAGTTGTTTTCCTAGAAGAATAAAAAATGTACATAATACATTCCAAGAATAAAATGTTGCTTGTCTAAATATATTAGTTACAGTTTCTGCACAATCATGCTAACTAGGTTGTCACAAATATGCAGATGCAAAAATTTTATGAAAATCTAATCCTGTCACTTTCATATGCATAACAACATGCCAGCAAAATTTATTTTGTCTAAGTCAAGTGGTTTCTGAGTAATTCTGCTAAAAAAACAGCAAATGAAGAGACAGATGTCTGTACTAACGTGATAATATCAAAATGCCCCACTGCAGTTGCAGTTACATTAAACCAAACATATATTTTAAACTGCCAGAAAATGAAAGCTTACCCTGCTTCCTCTCATAAGCCACACTTCTGTGATGTACTTCTGGTTGTCAGCAATAGAAACTCCATCACAAACACACAGTACAACTAACAAGTCCAGGTACCGATAATTTTTTTCTTTGCGTAACAAATCCACAAAGTTGTCAATGTGATCATGTGTAATTCTGTCCACAATCCTACGATTGTCCCTTATCAATTCCATCACCAAGCGTGCTGCATGCAGCCCAATCTTACCCTAAGAAAGAAATTAAATGGACATAATCAACTGGACAAAGCCTATGCACATTGCTACACTACTAATTCCACTTTGATAAGACTTACAAATTGGCTGGCAATTTATCCAAATCAACAACGATTTGTAATCTTAGTAGCCATTTTCTTTAACTAATGATAGCAAACTTACATACTGATGATTCATCCATTTCCATTTTTTTCTAACATTTTTGCGAAAGAGTGCTGATTTTTAACAATTATTTCAAAGAATTAACAAATAGCTTGAATCTACAATATGATAGATAGATAGATAGATAGATAGATAGATACACAGACAGATAGATAGATAGATAGATAGATAGATAGATAGATACACAGACAGACAGATAGATAGATAGATAGATAGATAGATAGATAGATAGATACATACATACATACACAGACAGATAGATAGATAGATAGATAGATACACAGACAGATAGATAGATACACAGACAGATAGATAGATAGATAGATACACAGACAGATAGATAGATAGATAGATACACAGACAGATAGATAGATAGATACACAGACAGACAGATAGATAGATAGATAGATAGATAGATAGATAGATAGATACACAGACAGATAGATAGATAGATAGATACACAGACAGACAGATAGATAGATAGATAGATAGATAGATAGATAGATAGATAGATACACAGACAGATAGATAGATAGATACACAGATAGATACAATGACAGATAGATAGATAGATAGATAGATACACAGACAGATAGATAGATAGATAGATAGATAGATAGATAGATAGATACACAGACAGATAGATAGATAGATAGATACACAGACAGATAGATAGATAGATAGACAGATAGATACACAGACAGATAGATAGATAGATAGATAGATACACAGACAGATAGATAGATAGATAGATAGATAGATAGATACACAGACAGATAGATAGATAGATACACAGACAGATAGACAGATAGATAGATAGATACACAGACAGATAGATAGATAGATAGATAGATACACAGACAGACAGATAGATAGATAGATAGATACACAGACAGACAGATAGATAGATAGATACACAGACAGATAGATAGATAGATAGATAGATACACAGACAGATAGATAGATAGATCAAAACATTTATTATTTACTGAAACACAGAATTGAAATATATTGTTTCAGCAAACAAGAGCTATAGCATGCTTTATTCCAACACATATTCATTTAGACTTTTTACAGTTCCTATTCACTGTTTTCTCCAAACTGATTTTGTAATTAAGTAATTACTGCAGAGTTGTATTGCCAGTGTAAATACTGTTGGATGTTGACTTTAACAGAACCATTTAAGTTGTTGGCCAGGGGTAGATAGATTTGCTGTTATAATTAAACATGCTACTCCCCGTTTTGCTGTGCAGTAGTATATGGTCATGGTCTCAACAACTGTTTCAAACAAAATAGGGCTTATTTCATTTATTCTTGCTTCTGTCTTTAAGACTGTTTGCTGTCTTTACCTATGATATCAAATGGTTATTTCCAAACTTGTCTGAGGATAGTTTAGAGGTGACATGTTTATATAGGGAATCTATAATGCAGTTTCATTCTAGTGTACCATTAAGCTGTTCATTTCAAGAACATTATGAAGTCATGTGTGAATTTCAGTAAATTTACTTTTATTACCCTAGATACAAGTTTCTTATTATAAATTTCCAATGTCTTATTTGAACATTTTATTGTTAAAAATCTTTCTCTTTGGATCATTCAGCATCCAACATTAATATTTCAAACAATATACTTTACAGTGTCATACCTTAGTGTAATTACTTTAGCAAGAAAACAAGATCTGAATGGCATCAAAGTGATTCTATAAATACTGCTTCTTTGTGCACATTATTGATGGAATTACTATGATGGATTACTTGGGATCAACTTTTGAGTAGTCAATGTACATCACACTATTCAGCTGCCTATTCTCTTATAAATGTATGCACCAATATACAGTTATCTGCCTAAAAAATTAATATTGTGACAATCTCTGTTTTAAGTATTTCTTGTAAATGCATGAAATTATAGTTGGTAACTGTGTGACTGAAGCCTGTTGTGTTCCCCATATCCTCCATATTGTGCAGCAAATACAATATACATGCAATATTTTATTCAGTTGACTGATTTATCCTGATACTGCAGGATACATTACATAACACAATGGAACCTTGTGGACCCTGAAAACACCATGTTATAGTGCCTCAAAAACATGGACAAAAAGTCAATAAAAGTATTTGATATTGCAAAAAAGAGGCAACAAGGTTATGTCATGGAAATAATTTTATAGTACACAAGTCAGACCAAGTCAGACAAATTAAAAACATGGCAAATTAGTTTTACAAAAGCAGTATTTGAGGAACAGTCTTAACATGTGTCGTCTTTCAGTAAGTAAATAATTACAATGCCTAATTTGAAAATACCCACATAACAACTACAAGAATTGGTCTGCAAAAGTAACAGGCCATACAGAATAAACCTTCAATTCTAAGAAATTTTTTTATTACTCCCATCTTTATTATTAGAAATTTGACTATCTATCTATCTATCTCTATATATATATATATATATATATATATATATATATATATATATATATACATATATCCTAATGAAATATCACCTAATTGTGTTGACATACCTCCTTGATATCAAACTGGGTGAGGAAAAAGTCAATGTATTTGGCAATGTACAGCTCATTTTTCCGACTGTCTCCAAACAGGTAGGTTGCTAACACATCATATGCATCCATAAATATCTTCGTCAGGTGACTGCAAGAAAATGAAGAAAGAAAATGACTTATAGTATTCTACTTCTAAAGATAATTTCTTCAACGTTATATCCAATATTGCTTAAACCAATCAAAGTTGTACTAATATCCATAATTTTTCACAACACAACAGTGATTATATCTATTTCTAAATTGTCAAAATTTGACATAAAACAATCGGTCCAAGTGGACCCAATACTGTTCACATAACTTAAAAGTTAAGCATTCAATAAGCAGGTGTAGTATCAATTTAATTGGTGATAAGCTCCAGCCAATCATATGCAAGATGACCTCATTATGTTTGGATCTGCTCATCACTGACCATTCAATGCCTGGCTAATTACTGCTCAATGACATCATTCAATGCCCAACTGATTATTGCACAATAACACCATTCAATGCCTGGCTGATTATTGCACAATGACACCATTCAATGCCTGGCTGATTACTGCTCATTAACACCATTCAATTCCTGGCTAATTACTGCTCAACAATATCATTCAATGCCTGGCTGATTATTGCACAATGACACCATTCAATGCCTGGCTGATTACTGCTCAATGATACCATTCAATGCCTGGCTGATTACTGCACAATGACACCATTCAATGCCTGGCTGATTACTGCACAATGACACCATTCAATGCCTTGCTAATTACTGCTCAATGATACCATTCAATGCCCAGTTGATTATTGCACAATGATACCATTCAACACTTGACTGACAACTGCACAATGACAGCATTTAATGCCTGGCTGATTGTTGCACAATAACACCATTCAATGCCCAACTGATTATTGCACAATAACACCATTCAATGCCTGGCTGATTACTGCACAATGACACCATTCAATGCCTTGCTAATTACTGCTCAATGATACCATTCAATGCCCAGTTGATTATTGCACAATGATACCATTCAACACTTGACTGACAACTGCACAATGACAGCATTTAATGCCTGGCTGATTACTGCTCAATGATACCACTGAATGCCTGGCTGATTATTGCACAATGATACCATTCAACACTCAACTGATAACTGCACAATGACACCATTCAATGCCTGGCTGGTAACTGCACAATGACACCATTCAATGCCTGGCTAATTATTGCACAATGTCACCATTCAATGCCTGGCTAATTACTAATCAATCATACCATCCAATGCCTGGCTGATTACTGCACAGTGACAGCATTCAATTCCTGGCTAATTACTGCTCAATGATATCATTCAATCCTGGCTGATAACTGCAGAATGACACCATTCAATGCCTGGCTAATTATTGCACAATGACATCATTCAATGCCTGGCTAATTACTAATCAATGATACCATTCAATGCCTGGCTGATTATTGCACAATGACACCATTCAATGCCTGGCTGATTACTGCCCAATGACACCATTCAATTCCTGGCTAATTACTGCTCAATGATATCATTCAATGCCTGGCTGATTACTGCACAATGACACCATTCAATGCCTGACTAATTACTGCTCAATGATATCATTCAATGCCTGGCTGATTACTGCACAATGATACCATTCAACACTTGACTGATAACTGCACAATGACACCATTCTATGCTTGGCTGATTACAATGACACCATTCAATGCCTGGCTGATTACTGCTCAATGATACCATTCAACACTTGATTGATAACTGCACAATGACACCATTCAATGCCTGGCTGAAAACTGCACAATGACACCATTCAATGCCTGACTGAATACTGCTCAATGATACCATTCAATGCAAGGCAGATTATTGCATAATGACACCATTCAATGACTGGCTGATTACTACTCAATGACACCATTCAATGCCTGGCTAATTACTGCTCAATGATACCATTCAATGCCTGACTGATTATTGCACAATGACACCATTCAATGCCTGGCTGATTATTGCACAATGATACCATTCAATGCCTGGGTGATTATTGCACAATGACACCATCCAATGCCTGACTGATTACTCTGCAATGACACCTTTCATGACAAACCTAATTAAGATACCTAGAATTACCATGTAACTAATGTTCCAAGTCTGATCAAAATTGTAGACTCCTGAGAGGTAACAAGCAATTGTTGACAAATAACAGTCGTCCAATAATAACATACTTTTAAATGTTCATGTTGCACTCATGACACACTTTGATATAACAAAACTGAAACAAGAGAATTAAAGTGAAATTTATATTTAAAGAAATTACAGAACCAGGAGGAATTAGCTCACTATTGATCTGGTCCCTTGATGGGAATTTTCAGAAGGTTTACCAACAGCTCCACAACCTGTAATAAAACAGAAATTTACTGTATTGTCCGTGACAGATTTATACCATATCTCTAATGCAAAAGTCCCTAAATGAGACTGATGTTCTACCAGCGGAAATTATTATTTCAATATAAGACTGTTTCTTCTTTCTAAATGCAAACTATAGAAACTATCTCTTATATTCTTGAGAAACTTCAAGATACCAAATTTGATAAATAAATGGGGTACATGATTCTTTGCCATGGCCTCTTACCCTGAACCTGATATTATGGACAGAAGATCAATAATTTGTCTCAGTTTGATTAAATCAATAAGTAATATATGTTTTTAGAAACACCATTGATTTTTTATTTATGTCCCATCAATCAAGGGATTCATCAGATGTGTCAGTAAAGTGGGTTTCATAAAAATATATTCATATTTGTTTGTTTTCATGATCACAAGCCAGTACAGGTAACAACCTGAGTCATGACTTTTGACTTTCAAATCAATTTCTGAGTCACAACTTTTGACCTTCAAATCAATTTCTGAGTCATGACTACTGACTAGGTCATTAAAATTCAAATAAATTATACGGTCTTGTCAAATTTCATTTGCACCATCATAGTGACATCCATCTGGAAGATCTTTATGTGGTTGCTTCTCCTGAATGGATGGTCATAGCAACATACATTCTGAAAATCTTTGTGTGGCTAATTCTCTTGAATGGATGCTCATAGCAAGATACATCCTGAAATCTTTGTGTGGCTACTTCACCTGAATGGAGAGTCCTAGAAACACACATCCTGAAATCTTCATGTGACTACTTCTCCGGGACATATAGAAACATACATCCTGAAAATGTTTCTTTTCAGGATGCATGTTTCTATGAGCATCCATCCAGAATAAGTAGCCACATAAAGATTTTCAATAAGGATGGCTCTATGACTATCCATTCAGGAAATTTAAAGCAATTCAGACAAAATTATTGGGACTGCCATCCTGTTTGTCCACCAGACTCAAGGACAGAAGCATTAAATCAGGATCAACTACATATTTCACATAAATTTCGGTACATTTATGAAATCAATTTAGAGAAATGATGGTGTAAAAAAAACAATAAAAGATCCAACAACAAGGAGGAATCATGAACATTTTACATGACCACAAATATTCAGTTCATATGCACCCAATATAACTTCACTAAAAGCATCATGCACTAGTACTATATGCTGTTGGAATTTGCTTAGATATGTGTGTACTTATGTAGCTATGTTCAAAAATGGATAACAAATAGATAACTATGATACCAACATTGTTATTTCATCATTACACTTTTATTCTTACATCTCATGATTCAAATAAATTTTTCCCTAATGCCCAGATATCATACCTTTATTAATACACCCCATGATCCAAATAAACTATACCCTAATGAGCAGATATCACACCTTTATTAATACACCCCATGATCCAAATCAATTATACCCTAATACACAGATATCACGCCTTTATTATTACACCCCATGATCCAAATAAATTATACCCTAATGCCCAGATATCACACCTTTATTAATACACCTCATCATCCAAATAAATTATACCCGAATGCCCAGATATCTCATTTATTAATACACACCATGATCCAAATAAATTACATGTATACCCTAATGCCCAGATATCACACCTTTATTGTTACACCCCATGATCCAAAATAAATTATACCCTAATGCCCAGATATCACAGCTTTATCAGTACACCACATGATCCAAATAAATTATATGCTAATAATCATATAACACACCTTTATTATTACACCTTATTATAACAGATTTTACAGCTTTATTATTACACTATATAATCTGAATAAATTATATTATAATGCCCAGATATGACTTAAATCCAAATGAAACAATGATACTCAATTGCTTTTGTATGAGAGAGGGAGACAGAGTAGTAATTTTAAATGCCATTTTGCTTATTTTACTTAATTTTCAGTTCTTACATTTTTATTTAAGTGTCTAAATTTATGTGAAACACCTGTCAAACAGTAAAAATGTAAAAGAAAATTTTAAAGAAATACCATATTCCTTCAGTTTCAAAGATATATAATTTGGATTTAAGTATTCACAATATCTGTATTCAAATGTACTCAATACAGTTTAAATTCCAAGAAAGATCATAATTATGTGGTACAAAAACAATCATTAAGTGTACATAAGGTTTTATGCCCAGTAAGTGTATGTATAGTGTTATGCCCAAAAATTGTATGTAACATGTTATGCCCAGTAATTTTACGCATGGTATTATGCCAAGTAAGTGTATGTAAGGTTTTATGCCCGGTAAGTGTATGTATGGATTTATGCCCAGTAAGTGTATGGTTTTATGCCCAGTAAGTGTATGTATGGTTTTATACCCAGTAAGTCTATGTATGGTGTCATGCCCAGTAATTGCATGAAAGGTGTAATGCCCAGTAATTTTATGCATGGTATTATGCCCAATAAATATAAGGTTTTTATGTCCAGTAAGAGTATGTATGGTATTATGCCCAGTAAGTGTAAGGTTTCATGCCCAGTAAGTGTATGTATGGTTTTCTGTCCAGTAAGTGTATGTGTGGTTTTCTGCCCAGTAAGTGTATGTATGGTGTTATGCCCAGTAAATAGAGGATCTCAAATGGGTAATGATTTAATATTGAATTTATGAAACAAGTTGAATAATGTCCAGCTTTTGCGAGCCTTGGCGAGCAAAAGCTGGACATTATTCAACGAGTTTCATAAATTTAATATTAAATCGTTACCCATTTGAGATTCTTTTTATCACATAGTTTTTATTTAAGTGGAAATTATTTAGATAGAAAGAAGAACGAATAATTTCGTTCATTCTGACAGACGGTGCACCTTTTATTTGTTGTGCATAAAATATAGTCCCAAACAAAGCTGAACTGGTAAAAGTAGATTGTACTGTTTTACAAACTATAAATCAAAGAAAAAGCTTCCATCCGAATAAACAGAACATTTTATAACGACAAAATCATTTTTCAAAACAGAATGATCAATGCGATGTGATGCTGCCACATTGTTTGATATGGTACACAGTACAGTAGGCCAACAGTAGAGTACACGTTTACCCTAAAATGTCACTTTCAGAACTAAATGTTTCATTGTTGCGATTTTTATGTGAAATAGGATTACCGGATGCAAAAATTCCTACATTTACTGCAATGCATTTGTGACTGGATATTTGCAGTGTTTCATTTGGAACAATAGACTGTACAGAAGACGTCAACAAATTTCTTTTCGTGTCGGATTTACATCCCATATATGCTACGTAAAGATGCTGTGGCTGGATAAAGTTCTGTCAGTTAGGAGACTCATTCATGTCCAGATTATTCTGTGAACAGAGGTGAGTTTATTTACTTCTTTAAGTTAACATTTAAACTACGCTTGTATATACGGTGGATTCTATATCTGTTACAGATATACCCCACCCCGCCCCCCGCTATCCCTTAGTTTTACTCCTTATTGTTGTTCTTGTCTTGTAATTTTACGCCATTTTTCTTATGATGATATTGTTAAACATGACATAACAAACCCCCATGTGGGTAACATATCCATATTCGGACAGCCGAGATAATTTTTCCTCAATTTCCTTTTGCGAGTCGAGTTAAAAAATTGACGCCAAAAAATGTTCATTCAAAGCAAAACATTCCAGAAGGCGGGATTAAAAACGTTTTCCCACAATCCCAGCCAATCAGTAAAGAGGATCGTGCACAATAATTTCATGGGCTTATTTGGACCAATCAGAATCACATAAAGTGACATGTTCACAAGTATAATATCAAAAATATGAAACTGCACACACTGTAGACAAAGTGTACCGACTATGTGATAATTGTATATATGGTTTTCTGCCCAGTAAGTGTATGAATGGTTTTATGCCCAGTAGTTGTATGTATGGTCTTATGCCCAGTAAGTGTATATATGGTTTTAAGCCCAGTAAGTGTATGTATGGTGCTATGCCTAGTAAGTGTATGAATGGTTTTAGGCCAGTAAGTGTATGTACGGTTTATGCCCAGTATGTGTATGTATGGTTTATGCCAGCAAGTGTATGAATGGTTTTATGCCCAGTAAGTGTATGTATGGTTTTATGCCCAGTAAGTGAATGTATGTTTTTATGCCCAGTAAGTGTATGTATGGTGTTATGCACTGTATGTGTATGTATGTTTGTATGCCCAGTAAGTGTATGTACATTTTTACGCCAGTAAGTGTATGAATGATTTTATGCCCAGTAAGTGTATGTATGGTTTTATGCCCAGTAAATGAATGTATGTTTTTATGCCCAGTAAGTGTATGTATGGTTTTGTGCCTGTAAGTGTAGGAATGGTTTTATGCCCAGTAAGTGTATGGTTTTATGCCCAGTAAGTGAATATATGGTTATTAGGTGGGGATCTCAATAGTTTTCAAATCATTACCAAGGGGTTAAGTCATTGTTTGGTAGTGATGGATACCAGCATCAAAGTCAGTTGCATGCATAAATTTGTCTTTTCATGCTAAGTGAATGTATATACACCTCTCCATTGATAACTCGCACACAACGGGGCCCAAAACAATCGACAACACTATAAGTGAGGGCACAAGTTATCGAGGGACCTCCATAACAAAATGAAATGATACCATCTTCACTGGACACAGAGAAAACTGCTAAGTGGTGGGGAGCAAACTGCTGTTTAATGGCTGAATAATCGTTTTAAAGTTGCGTTGGGAATAATTTTCTCTAAAGCGCTTTATCTAACGAAGTATTTATGTAATAAAAAAAGACTTTATTTGCAAGATGCCCAACCTCTGATAGCTCATTAACAATATTCAAACTGGTTTCAACAACCATCACGTGTACATGAAAACATTGTGTATTACATCACTGCTTTATGTTGTTGAGAAGTCTGGTTCACTGATCCTTATGCTCACTGCTTTGCTCTCTACAAGAGTGGAATGCAATGCCAGAAGCATACTAATCAGGGAACCAAACTACTTATTCATTCAAATTCACAATCAAGATTATTTTCACTAAAAAAAAAAAAAAGAGAAAAACACACACAAAAAAAACAAAACGGAACACTTAGTTCATGAAACAGCCATTATCGTCAAAAGTCATTTTTTTTTTAATTGTTCTATTAGTAAAATATTGATGCAATGATTTCATTGCAAGTAATAGTGAAACTTCTCATCCGTGATGAAATCTCCGAGTGCTATTTCAATAATTATAAATTAACTACAAACTCTGAAACTAGCTTCTCATTAATAAAACGTATCTGTGAAACAGAATGTCATCAAACACTCATTTCATTTGGTTGTCTTGCTATCTTTCATCACAGTTGTGAATAAGTATGCTAATTTAAGGTAGTTTAATTATATTACATTCATAAAAAAAATTTAAAAAATTATAATGGTGTTTGATGACCTGTCACTCAACTGGGGCCGCTACGTCTTATGCAGGTTCAATTTGCATGCCTTTTAACTTTTTATTTATTCCACCTCCATTATTTGATACAAAAGACTAATTAACATGGTAAGCTTTTAATTCAGTGCAACAATACAACAAATACCAATATGATTGCAACAAATATTTAAGCAAATTAGTTATCAAAATATGGTTGGCACTTAAGTTCTCACAGAAATGCTTGCGGTCATAGCTGTTACAGTAGATTGATATATTTCACCTTTGAATACAACAATGCACATTGTATTTATGATCACTGCACTTAAACCTAACTAAAAGATATAACTAAAACACGCATTTCACTTGACAAAAAAATTATTTAATTGGTATTTATTTATTATAGTGCTGCCTCAAGTAGGCGTTAGCGCCATTTTCATTCATCGAAATTTCATTGCATACTGTTATTTACGGTGTACCAAGAATGTAGTTGAGAAAGAAATTTTAACAAAATTAACGACTTCTTATTAAAAGTCAATAATTTCATAATGTTGATTCAAATTTCCAGGTCATATTAAACCTTTTCGATGATAAAACGAGCGATATATCATGGTCTCATTTACCAATTTTGATCAGAGTTTTCTTCATGCTCAACAAATAGGGGTCAAATTATTGGTACTTTCTAGTAAAAACAAAAAATGGGATCAACGACTGACCACGCATTTTAGCGGGTTCATGAGTTATGAGGGTGCAAGTTATCAAGGGAGTGGTGTATATAGTCAATAGTTTTTATACTATGACCCATCTGATAAGTTCTTGGAGGTTGGGAAATACTACTTAGACGACACCAATTGGTCTCAGGCAGACATCTTGACACAAGAGTCAATTATCACAGATGTTAATTTTCCAACATGAAAGTTATTCAAAACATGTAAAATTCATACTGACCCTCCATATCCCACCCCACAGGGTATTACTAAAATTCCAAAGTGTTGGCACAATCTACATCCATAGGACTATCACTGAGGTAAGTTTCATTTGTCTAACTTTAGCAGTGTTAGAGGAGTTCGAAGATAATTCATACATGACTGTTTATATACACAGTTGGACTGCACTGCAAAATCCCTGCATTTCTCTGAAAACACATGATGATAAAATAAGTCTGTGTTACACCTGTAATATAAGGAATAATAAAGAAATGATTAGCAAAGACAATGTCTTTGTTCTTGCACCTAAATGTTCAAGGATACTCCATGAAATTTAAAAAGAAATTTGCTCTTTACCCTCAAATTCCTCATCAGTTTTTGTCGTGGCTTGATTGGTTCTCCATCTTTTAGCATGAAGTTCTTCATCTCTTTCAGTGCCTACAATAACAAAAATGAAGACTCACAGATATGAAAGATGGAATTGTGCAGCAAATAATTTTAACAAACTGAAGAACATGACATTTTGAATGGCAATTAATATGGCCACCCTTTGTTTAATAGCCCCCTATGTACACAATCTATTGCAAAGCAAAAAGTTGATTCAGTTGGATAGACAATCAAGCTGGAGTAATTTGTCTCTATATAAATTAGTTATTGCTTAGTTGTTTATATTTGGTACACTAGTGTTTCACATAAAAGCAAGGAATGTAGCTGTTAAAATGAGGTTTGCAAGAAAAAACTCTGACTTATTGTTGGACTCGTGGAATGTGACTTGAATTTTGAATTGTAATGTATAGATGGATCAGTGAGTACTGGTTGGCATAATTTTCTGAACAGGTTTCTTTGTTGCTTTACAGTTATAGAATTGCATATGATGATCAACAGCATGTTTTTATTTCCATCAATTTGCACCATATCTGTCAGAGGCAAAGTTCTGGTCTTGATTTCTGAATGAGACATTTGTGGGCACTGTGGTTTGTTTACATGATAGAAGGGAGGTCAAAATATCTCCTGCTGCAAATAATATAAGGTCATTAGGCATGTGGCTTTATTGGGGTTCTAACCCATAAAATTTTTTGATAGAAGTAGAAATAATCATTATTGTGTTGTGTCAAATTATATTTATAATATTAACACAACTTCACTGGGTTGATGAAATACTGGATAGAATATTAAAGAACTGTTTATGAACAAAATATTCCACTTATTAAGAGATAAACACTGAGGACAGAACTTAATGTTCATGAAAAGATCGATTTATTATCTGCCACAAGATGATTTATCAAATTATGCATGGCTATCAACACAACCAAACCACATGTGCATAAAAGTGGCTTTTATTTTGTTATTAACAAAGCAGTGTCATAGAGTTTCAACAACTGTATGGGGGATTAATGTTAATGATTTGCAAAAGCTGTATTAGATAGGCAAATTAACTTACCAATCTGGGGTTGATGATTTGCAGTTACAGTATTAGGTAGGCAAATTAACTTATCAATTTGGGGTTGATGGTTTGCAATTACAGGATGGTAAATTAACTCATCAATTTGGGTGAACTTATTTCAACAATGGCATTGTTTGATGCATGGGTGTACATGCCAAAGGACAGAGCAGGCATTATTGGTCTATTGTTCACTCTAAATTTACAATAATCTACACAAGCCATTAAAGACAAACACATACTGTTATTGTTGATGGTTCAATACAAATTAAATTAAGCTGATGTCTTTCAAAATTAAGCTATCATAAAAGTGTAGTGAGTTATTTGCAATGAATGAGTGTGATCTGGATTTTTAACGTAGCCTTAACAATTTTTCAGTCATATCTCTACGATGTCTGCAGTGTGGCAGTTTATAGTGATGTCTGGCATTGGGGCATCATGCCACAGACATGTTGCATCATGTCCCACCCAGTCACATTATTCTGGCTCCAAGGTAACCAGTCCTATCACTAACTTCTTAATGCTGATCGCCAAGTAAGGCAACTGCTAGTACCATTTTTATAAGTCTTTGGTATGACTCAGCCGGGGTTTTAACCCATGACATCATGCATCCAAGTCGGATGGTCTAACCAATTAGGCCACCAGAGTAGTCAAATATTTGCAATGAACATTCATAAAAAGAAATTTTTAACATTTTTTTTCGTGTAAAGAAAGACATTCTTTTTCAATGAACAAATCAAACATTTCATTACCTTGGCAACAAAACTCTGCAGGAAATCAAAAATCAGTCAGCAGAAATTAGTGAAAAAGATATATAAATTTTGGAGCCACACCACATGTGTTATATCCAAAATCATGTTATATGTTAATGTAGGATTTCACTTCAAATAAGATATGCATTGTGCAACGCTAACCTCAGAAGTGTGCCTTTAGTTTTTAATACTATAAACACTTAGTAAAGAAACATACATTAGCCATGCTAGACCAAATGCATTTTTAGTTTCATAATAATAAGATGGTACATATTCATCAAAGACTGAAAGATGGTTACATAACCACATGTGAGAACCAATTTTATTTCTATATGACAATAAGAATGGGAAAGAGAAATAAATTTTCAATTAAAATATGTTTTTTTCAGTAATACTTACCTGATTATAATACCTTGGGAATATGACAACTACCTCACAAATCCAGCTCACCCAGAGTAAAAGCTTCAAGTTGTCTGCCCCCACAGTTTGCAGTCAGAGAGAGTGATCTACCCATGATATAGGAATTGATGCCAAATCCTGTCTGTACCTTGGTTACTCCTGGAGCAGAATGCGTGCTCTCAAAATAGGACGTAACTGCAGTAAAGTAATGTTCTATAAAGGCAGGGGCCATTATAAGTAGAAGTGAAATTGAACCATCCAGACAAAACCACTGTTAGTTTGGGCCAATCAACAAGGCATGTATTTTGCAGATCCTGCCTCCTGAAGCTAGGACAAGTAGGAAATGTCTCTTATATGATAAACCAATGTTTCTCTAAAGAACCGTCCCTTATTCAACCATGACAGATGCCATTTGGGCACAGAGGCAAAGTTTATAGTCATGACAGATCATAGTTCACCAGAAGGTTGTAAATTTGTTGGTTTTGTCCTGTATCCTCCAATCCATGGTGAAACAACATTGTAGAACTTTTTCACACTGAAAAGCCTTAGGAAAAAAGTTAGCTCTTGGGGTAATGATGCTTTAAGTGGAGGAATGTGTCCTTGCTCACACCATTATGAGAACATTCTCCACTCTGCCTAATACTCTTTCAAAGTGGTGGGCCTTCTAAACTCAGCATATCTCTCTATCATTTGTTCCAAGAACTGTTTGCCCCTAAGGGCTTATTGGATACGATTTAAATGTGCAGGTTCAACAGGTCTGGGTTCAGATGAAACTCTTACCATCAAGGTTTGCTGGAGCAGGTGAGGTCTTGATTTACTTGGAATTTCCACTGACAAATTTAACAAGTCATTTATCCATGCTTTTTTCCTCTTGAGACACCAGTCTGATTCCCTCAATTTTTTGCAACATTCTGGGTTTCAGACATGATGAAGGATAATTGTAGAAATCCACACCTTTCCAATCTGTGGTAAGATTATCGACTGCCAAGACCTTCAGATCCAGGACTGGTGAGAAAGGTCAGGAGTTTTGCATTAAAACTTGTTGCAAATCGACCCAACAATTGTCTGTCCCCGTGGGTACAAATTAAACTGAATACTGAAGGATGAAGTGACCATTTGATTTGTATTAGTTGATTCCAATGGGACAAGTCTGCTAAGATAATTAGTCGGCCTGGAACATGACTAACTAGAACATGGATCTTTGTCAACACCACCACCTTAGAAAATCGCTAACCAGGAGGCAGAATTCTGGGATATTTTTGGTTCCCCCTTGCCTTCTGAGAGAATTTATCACAGTGGAGTTGTCAGAATGAGTATAGCCTTTCCATAAGGCATTCCCTGCTATTAATGATATGCTTTTGACTATGACATTCATCTCTATGATACTGATGTGCAAAAGTCACTCCTCAGGAGCCACAATCTGGAAGGCTTCTGGAAATGATGACAAGAGGTAGGCATCCCAGCCCACAGTGCTGGCATTCATACTAAACCTGATTTCTGGAGGATGGACATGCAAGGGAACACAAACTCTAAGCCAAGTGAGCTGATCCCTTTTTCTGCAAGGTATCCCATAATAATATCAGAAAAATTAGTTTTTCTTCCCATGGACAAAGCTTTGATCACCAATGGGACAACAGAATTGTTTGAATGGTCTCATAAACCAGTGACCCGGGACAACAACACTGCTTGATGCTTTAAGAAGACCCAATATGTGAATGAAATCTTGGGCTAAGATGTGAATTTTGTGAGGATCAAATATGCCAGTGAAATCATTCTAAGGCATGTACTTGGGAAAGAGACCCCGTTCACATTTATTTTGAACTATATATCCAGTGTGGGTAAATTAAACCCCAAGATGGTACTGTAACAGATTTGTCCTGATTGACAATGAATCCAAGGAGGTAAAGATATGAAGCAAGAGCACATCTTGATCAAGAATAGAGTCACATGTTGACCACATTGATCAAAATCACTGGTATGGACGTGCCCATGAAGAGTGACACAATTCTGTACATAATGCAAGTTAAAACACTGGGACTAATGTGAAAGTGCCTTTAACTAGTATACCAAGTCTCTGAATGCAATTTTCTTGTGAATTGTGTTGACAACCCATCCCAACATTCTCCACTCCAAACTAAGGTGTTACCTAGTACAATCTCTTGGGACATCTGTAATGAAGGTTATTATATACAGGACAGGGGCATAGAAATACCATGCTGAATACCATGTATCAACCAAAGAATAGCGATAATGTCACTGGTCCATGATGACAAAGACCTAGACTGATCCATAAAAATCATGGACTGCAAATAGTATCATATATGGATCGTATACCTAAGGTACATCATCATCATCGTCATCGTCATCGTCATCAATCCCTTAACCCAAGAGGTCATTGGGCACCACAGTTGACTTTAAAACCAATTCTCTCCATCTTTCCCTGTTCTCTTCTGCCCTTTGGGAATCTCCAAATCCCATGCCTGTCCAATCCTTAATGTTGTCTTCCCACATCTTTTTCTGTCTTCCTATTCTTCTGCACCCCTGCACTGTGCCTTGCAAGACTGTTTTTGCCAGTCCAGTTGATCTTCAGACATGACTGTAACACTTCAGTTTGTAATTATTTACAGTGGTCATGAGGTCTTCATATGGTCTGATGGCTCATTGGATCCTGTTGTGGACCTATTGGTTAGTTACATGGTCAAAATGTATGAGATGCCCAAGATCTTGCGGTAGCATCTCATTTTGGAGGTTTGAATCCTTCTTTGTAGATCTGATGTAAGTGTCCATGTTTCACAAGCATACAACAAGATGAATATGACAATCAAGTGCATCAGCCTTTTTATGGAACCAAGAACAATCTTTCCATATTGGTCTCAACCTTGTTATTGTTGCTGTTGTCTGGGCAATCCTGCATAGTAGTTCTGGTTTGGAGGCCTCATCTGTGATAATTGATCCCAAGTACTTGAAGCTTGTGACTATTTCCAGCTACTGTCCACTGACCCTTATTTCTACACTGATGCCAATGGTGTTGTTTGTCATCAGTTTGTTTCTTTCAGCGCTAATCTCCATATCGTATGCTGTGGAGGTTGTGTCGAGGTGCTCAACCAAGTCAGTCAGTTTTTTTTCATCTCCTGCTAAGTCACCAATATCATCTGCGAAGTGAAGGTTGGTGATTGTTCTTCCTCTGATGCTGACAGTGCCCTTGTGGTCATATAAGGCGTCCACCATGATCCTTTCCGGGAAAATGTTGAAGAGTGTAGCTGACAGTATACATCCCTGTCTGACTCCAACTGTTGTTTGAAGCCAATCTCCTCTGCCGCCATTGATGAGGACAGCACTGGTGGCTTTGTCATAGAGGTGCTCAACAACCTGCACCAGGTTTGAGCTGATGTTGTACTTCCTCATAGTTGCCCATAAGGCCGCATGCCATACCCTATCAAAGGCCTTTTTGAAATCTATAAAGACGTGGCAAAGATTCTGCTGGTGCTGAAGGTATTTCTCGCAAAGGAGTCTGAGATTGAAGATTGAGGCTTTAGTTTGTTGAGAATTATCTTCAGCATGACTTTGCTCAGGTGATTGATTAGACTGATGCTTCTGTAGTTTGGCATAGCTGTAGGTTACCTTTCCTTGGTTTCCTAGGGTACAGTGGCACTATATTGGCTATACACTGACATGAGTATAGACACCAAGTAATCCACAATGCTGAAGCCAGTTTTAAGGTGCTGGGGTGGGATGCATGATACTGGATTGCCATCACATCATCCACTCCCATAGGCATAAGAAAAGGCCATATCAGAATCTGTGCCGACCTCACACAATCCACATCCAATAGCAAAGTCCATTCTTGATGGAACATAGCCACTTTCATTCTTTCGGTGCCAAGGTCATAATACCTATTGCTTACTTTATTGTTCAAGGTCCAGGCATCTGGAACTGAAACATTGCAGTAACCAGTACCTGAAAATAGTCATCATGGGTCTTCCTAGAGCCATTTGACATTGGTCAGTGATGGTACTGGATTCAGAAGATCTTTAATATACCAGTCCTAATAGGATCTATAATAGGTATACGCCATTTCATGGCTATCGACTGCCCTGGGTCGGTAATAGCAACTGGATGCAATGGCACTAAACTGCCAATGGAATCATTATGGCACTATACTAAATGTCTCTTCGATGTGAGTGCCTGTGTAAAGATGCCAAGACAGGATAAGTGATATTAGATCATCATATCTGTAGGCTAGATCAGTTTTCGTATTAACAGTGAATGATCTATATTTGATCCAGTCCTGATAGAATGGGGCAAACATTTCCTTCTTTTTATGTGCTTGGTTCATGTGGAATACTGGATTCCCATAAACAGTTGAAGAGGTTTCCTCATTTAACATTAAAGGTAGGATTGACTTTAATGTTGACCTCATACAATCTGATTTGGATGGCAGAGTCTGATTGTGATGAAAAGGGGCCATATTATCCTCCACAACACTGTCAATATATGATCCACAAAACTGGTCCTTACTTACATCTTGTGAGACAGCTGAGTTGGACTTGAGGCACCAGGGCTACTGATATGGCCAAAACAAAAAATCTTGTCTAATTGAGACAGCAAGCTGGAGATTATGAACTCTCTACTTTGCCATGCTTGTCCATCATGAATTTATTGACCGAGGTGACATCAGCATCAATACTGATGATGACCTTGTCTCTCAAAATGCATTTATCCAACTTTCCCTTTCTGTTTAGATTTTCTGCCCAGTACTCTATCCCACTAACTCTCCATATATATAGTGCATGCTGATATGTATTTCCAGAGTGACATCAGACACATGCTATAGATGTATGATGGGTATCATCCACACCCTTCAGGCATTTACACCATTTGTACAGATGCAGCCAGCCAAGCATCACGTTATAAACTCATGCAGTGGATGTTACTGAGATTGTATACTATTTTGTAGAAAATTACCTGTAAAGCAAGGAAACGAAAGACAACCTGTACAGATTTAGTCGTTAAAGCATTGCTTAATAAATATTGAAGTGAATGCTACTAGATACTATCAGCGCTACAGAAAACTTAACTGCATGTATCTGAAAAAAAATCAGAATGTTATGCAGGAGATAAGCGTGCAAGGTCTTTAAGCGTGCAAGGTCTTTTAAACTTATCAAGGTTGACACTGCAAAATAGTTAGTTTTCTACAGACAAAAAATTATCTGCATGACTAAAAATTATAATTTATATTGAAGAATATACAAAAGTCATGTATACATGTACTAGCAACCCATGTAGGTAACTAAAAAAGGGCACATAACTTGTATATTGACAACAGAGCTGTGATTCTACAATAAACAGGAAAACTCCATCTTGGATAGAAAATAGCAAGAAAATGCATCTGAATATAGATGCAATATACTTCACTGAGACGAGACACTTTCTCCAACTTGCTGCATAGTTGAGTAGAAGAAACTCTTAATGTCAGTTTATTGAGTCTCTCAAGCTAGAATGCTATGATCAGCAGAAAAAAACGCGGTACTGACAAGACTTGGCAACAATCCCTTTATCATGGGGAGATCACTCTAATTCATTGCCAAATATGTAAGTGGACAACTGATAGCTTTTACAGCTAAAACTTTTGGCCTGGGTGGGCTGGATTTGCAAGGTAGTAGTCTTATTATCATATAATGTATTTAAAGAAGAAATCTGTAAAATAAAACCTAAATCAAGTTTTTAATCCTTAATTTTCACTTTTTCAATTACAGTTACACTGATCAAAGAAAATGATCAACTAAACTTACTGTGGAGACCTTGTGGGCGTTGCGAGCATTCAGTAGTTTGTTCTCCTTTTTCTGCCAAAAGAAACAGGTATAATTACTAGAGAATAACTACATACTGCAATGTCAACTCAGTTATTGGAACTTACAAAAGGACAACAAGAGGCCTAAATGGGACTGAAACTACTACACCTGGCTTATTAACAGTTGACCTCTTCACTAAGCAGGCTTATGTAATGTAAACAGAACACAACTTATGGAAACTCTATCCCAAACTTATATCATGTTGATTTAACCCACTTAACTCTAGTCTGACAAAAATGGTTTCCAAACATAAAGGCATAATTAATAAGCAAAGCTACACGCTCACAGTTAAGTCATTCATGATCATTAAAACTAAGTTTAAAGACAAAGCTTTAAATTGTAGTCTACAGTACAGTCAAACAACTTTGCACAAATTAAAATTGTAATTCAACAGGGTTTTTTTTCCAAAAACTGAAATGTGGCTTCCAGACTCGGCAAATTAAATGCAAGATCACCTCATTAATATACATGGATCTTGCTTATTATTTGATCACATCTGAGATTTTGATGTTGTAAGCCCATATTCTGAGTTGATCTATATCAGACTAGAATTAAGGAATCTATACTGGTAACAAAAAATTGTTAGCAAAGGATCTAACATGATACATGATAGATGTAGGGCTCACTTGGCCTCGTAGCCAGGTGAGCAGCACAGCTAGAATTCAGTCAAATTTAACAATACATATAAAGTAAGGTAATGTAACTACAAACATAACTAATTAACACTGTCAAATGAGTTGCTGCTTTTCACGTTTCATCTACTATCTTTCATATATAAGAAGCATACATAAATACTTTGAACCAATAAATTAAATGGTGCTGACGGAAAGACTGACACACACAACAAAAACAATACACAAATTCTTTTATGATGTAAAGTTATGCAATGGTAAATTAGAATTTATGCTGATTCAGCATTTGACGTGTGTATATCTGTGTAACATAAATGTTTCAGTCTTGCATGTGCCTTTTATTCTATCTCTCCTCATGCTGAAACAAAAACAATAAAGAAAGCATCTATCGAATTAGATTTTTTTCATTATCACAGCCAAGTATAACGAAATAGTACCTAAGTGACTTTTGTAGCTGGGATGTTAGCAAGTTCTCTTCATGTTACATGTAAAGTAGCGAACACAGATAATATTACTATTTTGCTCAAATGCTGACTTTAACTAAATCTTTCTGACATTGATTTTGAGTGCTGATGGAATGTAACTGATATATAATTTGAAAATGTAGAAAGAAATGGCTCATTCAAGTACATACATCTGCCACAAGTTTCTGTATAAAGGGCACCATTCCTGCCATGAAGTGGAAGATGTCAACAAGTTCCTGGTCCACTTCCTGCATTGTGAAGGCATCGTCATACTGCTTCTCCTCAATTACATCGATCTGAAGTGAGACCATTCATTCACAGATGTACACACCAGTAATACAAATATGATTGTATATAATATCATGGTAACTGCAGAAGAACTTAAATATGTTACTTTGTCTAACAATCTACCATGTAAGTAAATGAAACTTTCTGAATTCCTTTCTTAACTGTCTGATATGCAAATCAGTTGTACTTTTTGAATGTAAAAATATCTGTTCTTGACATTAAGATGTTCTTGACTCTGATCAATTATCTACTTACAAGAAAGTCAGGGATTGTATGCCAAGTATAAGCTGCAAGGAAGGCAGGCTATGTATATGCCAATCATATGGTCCAGGAAAGCTAGCGATTGTATGCCAAGCATATGCTCCAAGGAAAGAAGGCACTATATATGCCAATCATATGGCCCAGGAAAGCCAGGGACTGTATGCCAAGCATATGCTCCAAGGAAGGCAGGCTATGTATATGCCAATCATATGGTCCAGGAAAGCTAGCGATTGTATGCCAAGCATATGCTCCAAGGAAAGAAGGCACTATATATGCCAATCATATGGCCCAGGAAAGCCAGGGATTGTATGCCAAGCATATGCTCCAAGGAAGGTAGGCTATGTATATGCTAAGCATATGCTCCAGGAAAGCCAGGGAATGTAGGCTATGTATATGTTTCAAAGAAAAACTTGAACCAAAATTTTTTTTAAAAAACTGCTGACAATGACAATGCTGGACTGCAGTAATCGGAAAAATTAGTGTCATGTCATACTTTTGTCACTAACATGGATTAAACACTGCAATCCTCCAACTATACATGTAATCAACATTAAGCTGTACCATCTGGTTCTATCAGGCTAATGCAAGCCACTCCAATCGCAGTCACAGAATACAACCCATTGTTACATAACCTGAAGTGAAAATCTTTATCAATCCATGAATTCTATCAATTTAGCAGTCTCTGAGTGGGACTAAGAAAATAAATGCTATCCAAATTTATTTACCACCAAAAATATTACTACCTCACTAAACAACTGCTAAAATAAAACTATCTCACTCCATAACTTGTAAAATATACTAGCCAAAATTAATCTAGAACAAAGTCAGCAAATTCAACCTCAATAAAAAAAATATAGCCACTACAAGGTAGTATACCTCCAATAATTTTTTCTTGTCAACTTATTAAGTGTTACTTGGTTTTACACAAAAGCTAGTTGAGTGGAGCTGAAACAGTGTAACAAATTACTTTATTTACACTGATTTTATAGGCAGCAAAATATACTATTATTACTCTCAGAACATTCTATTATACTGTAGAAAATATATTACTATTGCTCTAGGCATATTCCATTGAACTGTAGAAAACATATTTATTATTAGTGTAAGCATATTTTGTCACACTGTAGAAATGTATTATTACTGCTCTATTCATATTCTATTACACTTATATTATTATTATTATTATAACTCCATGCATATTCTATTATAATGTAGAAAATATATTATTATTACTCTAAGCATATTTTATTACAATGTAGAAAATGTATTATTATCCCCAGCATATTCCATTACACTGCAGAAAATGTATTATTATTGCTAACAGCATATTCTATTATATGCAGAAAATATATTATTATTATTCTCAGCATATTCCATTACACTGTAGAAAATGCATTATTATTACTCTAAACATACTTTATTACACTAGAAAATGTATTACAATTACTCTAGGAATATTCTACTACACTAGAAGGTGTTTATTATTACTCTAAGCAAATTCTATTACATGTAGAAAATGTATTGTTATTAACCTAGGCATATTCTATTACATTGTAGAAAATGTATAATTATTAATCACAGCAGTTCCTATTACACTGTCAAAAATGTATTGTTATTAATCACAGCATTTTCTATTACGCTGTAGAAAATGTATCATTACTCCCTGCATATTCTATTATACTGTAGAAAATGTTCCAAAAATGTTCCTAATAAAGAATGAAAATACAAATATTGTGAGCCCAATCCAATATCAGTGCTTAATTTTGAAAATCATTCAGTTAACAATATTACAATGTATTCAATAATGCACTCTAGCTTAACAAGACAATAATACTCAAGTTGAGAATGTGCTCAAGTTACATGACAATAACACGAGTCAATATTCACACTAGTTTAACAAGACAATGATGGAGTCAACAATGCACTCTAGTTTAACAAGACAATGATGGAGTCAACAACGCACTCTAGCTTAACAAAACAATAATGTAGTCAACAATACACTCTTGTTTAACAAGACAATAATGATGAAGTCAACAATGCACTCTAGTTTAACAAGACAATAAACCTGGAGTCAATAATGCATTTTAGTTTAACTAGACAATAACCCTGGAGCTGTACCTTACCCCCATTATCATCATCATTATCATCTTGCAGACATATCAGTAGTGTACCTTGCCCCCATTTTCATTATGCATACACATTAGGGTTGTATCCTACCCCCTTTATCATTGTGCAGACAGATAAGTAGTGTACCCTACCATTTTATCATTATGCAGACACATTAGGGTTGTATCCTACCCCTTTATCATTGCACAGACAGAAAAGTAGTGTACCTTACCCCTTTATCAGTAAACTGACAGGTAAGTAGTGCACCTTACCTTTTTCAATTGGGCTGTGCTCCACTTCAATGAACTCATGGACCTGCTGTCATCTGACTTTACTTCTTGTTTGCGTTTGTGCTCCTCTGAAATTTATTAAGGAAAACTGACAAGAGAACTAAAATGCAAATATTGTGGAAAGGCTTCAGAATGATAGTAATGTTCAATAAACTCTGTAGAATAGTCAAAGCAATAGAGGTTTTGGTAAACCCTATATAATAAGATGGCATAATTTTAGTGGCCATAAGTAAACATTTTTAAGATAATGCAAAGAACAGATTTTTATGCACTGCTAAATAAATCAAGAAAGAAGGTCCCAGTGACTGCTTTAGAACCCAAAACACCTTCACCCCAAGATGTACATCCTCCATTCAGTTTGTAGGTTTTATACTAACAGTGTGTGTGTGTGTGTGTGTGTGTGTGTGTTACAATCAAGACAGGGAGGACAAACTAATGCATGTGCTGATGCTCTTATCAACAGACAGAAAGATGATCTTATAAAATGTCATCTTTTTGAAAAAGGAATATAACAAATACAGATGAAAGAGTTCTATTTATCATTTGAAAAAATAATTTTCAATAAAAATGATATGTGCTGCTAACTGATAATTGTCCACACACTAAGTTATTATAATACCTGTACAAGCATGAAGCCACTGTTTGGTTACAACATGTTCTATACGACAGTAACTCCCCAATAAAATATCATCACTCTCCTGAAATGAAAACCACAAATCATAATATAGAGGTACATATCATTACACTATATAAGTTGTGTTAAATCACCATATAACATAATATTACTGTACATTAAACTACAATTTAAATTACAAGCAGAGTATTTCTGAAAAACAACAGTATGATTTGTAAATGTCTTGTCACTGTTTCTAGAAAAAGAAATATACCCATTAAGAAAATAATTAACAGCTGCAAATGTGAATAATACTACTATGGCAGGTAGTTCCATAATGGTTCTGGATTCATTTAATTGACTGCATAGAAATATTTCTAAAGGATATGGAACCAATCTGCATTTAACAGGCTGCCATTTTTTAATGTCTATCACTGCTTTCAAATTGATTAGTCCATCTGCAACTAACAGTTGAATATTGAAGGATAAAAAGTTAAATTTACAATGTTTACTTATATAAATTAGTATTGTGAACAAATGTGCAATAAAATGCAGACAAGACAGTGATAGTAGTTAGTAAATGACATGAAAATGATATAATCTCTTTAAGATGATATGACTGATAAAATTATGGGTAGTTGCATGCTATATTACAAATAATTATATTACATCTTGTTGTAAATAAACTTCTAATGCATCATAGGTCTACCAAACCCAGATCTTACATTTGAACCTGGTACATCAAGATCCATTTATTATCCAATATTTCAACAGCCATTTATTATAAAATATCTCAACATCCATTTATTATCCAATATTTCAAATGGTAAATACAGGCAGGCAGTGCAGATTTTCCAAATAGATACCCATAGTGACAAATCTTTACCATATACCATCTAGTTGAGATGAAAGCACTGCAAGAAATTATTGGTAATGGGTGCAATGCAAAAACACCTCCTCACTGCAATTTACTTAGTGCAGCCTTAAAAAGAGGAACTTTTGTTGGGAAACAACCTGAGGAGAATGGACAGGAACTTCTCTAGAGGATGGCATGGAATACTGAAAACTGAACTCATATCATCACCATATATTAAAGCTGCATACCATATCTGGTTGAAATCCAACAATCTATGGTTAAAAAAAAATTGTGCAGAAACACAAGTCCAACAGAAAATGAGGGGCCATAACATTTTTAAACAATAATGTGGAAAGCTGGAAATAAACTCATTCAGTGTCGAATCAGTAATAAACTTTCTGCCAAATCTGGCTGACATTCACAAATCTTGCAAGCATAAAATTGAAAACCAAAAACATCACGGCAATCAGGGGGTCATAACTCCTGTAAATAATGTCCTATAAAACTAGAAATCAAACTGGTGATTACTACTGGGTTCCCCCATCTTCATCAAGTGGGGACTTGATTGAGTGGTACTCTTATCTAAATAGAAGATACCAAACGGTTTTCAAACTCACAACCTATTTCATTGTTACAAAGGCCTCTGAATTACCTATTATACTGGACATAATCTGAGCAATATATAAATTGTGAAATGTAGATCACAGTGACCTTTTTATTGTAAGGGTGTGGTAGTAGCAGAGATGCATACAATCATCAAGTTTGATAATTCTAAAATGGACAAAGCTTGACAACTTAAAACAAAATTTTTCCAAACACCAGTTAAATGTGAAATATGGGCCACAGTGACCTACTCTTGTGATGAGGTTCCAGTACTCATCAAGATGCATCCCATCAACAACTGAGTCCAAAAACCAATGCAATCACAAGTTAAAAAACATACCCTAAGCCAACAAAATCTGAAACCACTCAGGTGGCCTAAGTGGTAAGGGAGGTCACAGGTTCAAACCCTGGTTGATTCATATCAAAGATTTATAAAAATGGTACTAGCAATTACCTCACTTGCTATCAGCATTAACAAATTAGTGTTAGGACTGTTAAGCCTTGTGTCAGGATAATGTGACTGGTTGCTACATGATGCTATATGTCTGTGGCATGATGCCCCAGTGCTTGACATTCCTATAAACTGTCACAATGCAGACATCATAGCAATATGACTAAATTGTTAAAGCTACATTGAAAATTTAAAAAAAAAACACAAACACAAAACAAAATCTGAAATGTAGGTCACTATGACCTTCTTTTGTTGCAAAGCGCGATACTAATAAAGATGCATACAATCATCAAATTTGGTGATTCTAGCATGAAATGAGATTTAGAAATAGACTTAAAATACAAAATTTAACCGAATTTAGTGAAGCACAAAATAAAGGTCACAGTGACAAATTTTGCTATGAGTCCACAGTGGTCATCAAAATGCATACACTCACCAAGTTTCAGGATTCCAGGTACACCAATATTTTATACAGTGTGCAAAAAAACTCAGCTAAAAATAAAACTTAAACCAAGAAATTGCACAACCAATTTACATTTATGTACAAAAGTAATGGGTGACAACAACTTAATTGATAGGGTGTCAGACATGTAATCCTTAAGGCCAACATGGGTTGGTTGCCTTGATGTGTCCATGGGAAAGGCTCTTAGTTCCAAATTTTATTGGCATTATATAGACAATAATGTGCTCAAACAAAAAAAAAGAAAGTATAAAAAAACTAAGGAAATGTACTAATTTACACATCTGTACAACTAATTTGCATGGACAAAGTTACCCTGCTCAGCCACATCCCATTAGTGAAAATGCTATGAAACCCACTCAAAACTGTTTTCAAGGACCTATGAAGAAAGAATGGTTGAGATTCAGTGTGCCTGTACATGCTTATATTTGTGCTTATGCGGACTCCAAAACTTCAAGGAGATGTGCAAAAACTCTGGCATTTTGTAACTTTAATTATATTAAAAGCATAATCATAAAACTTTCAGAGTTTCTCAAATATAGCATGTCCAATAGCATGAAAGGTTTATTTTATGTAGATTGACACTACTATTGTATCTAATTTGGAGTTTTAACTTTAAGATTCATGCTTAGAAAATATGTAGGATTTACAAGCCTATAGTGGTCCTCCATTTATAAGATCACCCTTTCTGCAACAGGAAGGTGCCCTTATAAGAGAGGTGACCTTTCTAATGGGAGATCGCATTGAGGTGAATAACAACTTCATATATAAAGTACAAAAAGTGCCAAGTAATTTATAAATATTTAATATTTTCATTTAAATTTCATGGGAATGTTATCAAGTTATTGATTTAATGTAATAAAACTTGCATAAATTATTTTAAAATAATTAAGACTAATCAACTATTGTGGTGCAAAATCACCTTGTCAGTAAAATCTAAGCATAAACATCTGGCTGTAATCATCCCTGTCTGTTGATATGATTGTCCAACTTACTGCAGCTGAATGTATACTGATGATGTTTATCTGAATCTTACTAACATAACATTTTTCAGTAGTGATCAAAGTGCTTGCCCTCTTGTCACTGAGGCAAAATAGCTAGTTTTTATTCTAAACTCATAATATCTGACATTTTTCACTTTTTTCACACAATAGGCAACAAATTATTTTCCTATCTGGCAATCAGATAGGCAACATATCATTTTCCTATCTGGCAATCAGATAGGCAACAAATCATTTTCCTATCTGGCAATCAGATAGGCAACAAATCATTTTCCTATCTGGCAACAAATCATTTTCCTATCTGGCAATCAGATAGGCAACAAATCATTTTCCTATCTGGCAATCAGATAGGCAACAAATCATTTTCCTATCTGGCAATCAGATAGGCAACATATCATTTTCCTATCTGGCAATCAGATGTCAAGCTGACTTGAATTCAACAATGCTGTACTTCTCAATGGTCAGCTTTTGTCATCTTGATAGTTATAAGTGGTAATTATGGCCATGACAAAATCTGACATCTAAAGAACACACAGCAGTAAGGATAATCAAATTAACTGCCTCTTTGTATGGATTAAAGTTACTTTAGTGGCATGCTGGAACAAATGTCAATGTGTTGAAGTTAGAAATCATATTAGCAGGAGCTCTATCTATCAACAACCATTACCTTGCTGCCTTTAAAGGGTACATTTGACAGATTTTGTGGTAAAATGCCAACCACTGGCTGTGTTGGAAGGGTGCCCGTCCTTGAGTGGTATTTTTGAACACAAACTTATTAGTGCCATGGGATTCTGGCTGTATAAAGTGAGTGGCTTCTGATCAGGGGAGTCATACAAGGAAACCATTGTAGTCTTAAAAGGCAATTGTAAATCCTACAACTATTTTTTTATTTAGTAACGAAGAGAGTAAAATTAAACTCTACAGGCCTGGCCACATGAATCAAAAACTACATATCACATAGATTATAATCAACTGGCCATATTGATCAAAATCTACTGGTCACATTAATCAAAATCTACTGGTCACATTATTCAAAATCTACTGGCCATATCAATCCAAATCTACTGTCCACATTAATAAAAATCTAAATGGCAGCATAACAAATACTGTGAAATCACTATTCTCCAGATGGTACCAATTTTCACTGAATTGATAACTGCTATGAACTAAAGTTTAAAGACACAACTAACAATAATCCTTCTTCCAAGATACAACTTTCACTTATCATCGGATGTCATTTTTTCCAAATGTACCAAAACGTTAACCTAAAACAAAAAATTTGGAATATATAATTTATCATGTTTATCAAAACAGATCCTGACTGAAATGAAAACAAGTAGTTACAATGTCATATTGGGCAAAGTGTTTTTACATAACTTTACTACAAAAAAAACCAAGACTTGAGAAGAACACTTTATCTTGCCAATGAATTGCACTATGATATACCCCTTCCTGTACAGGAAGGACTTCTGATGTTTAACCTCAAAGTCCAAGGAACAATGACACCACCACCACCACTATGACACCTTCCCATGTTGCAGCCATGACAACACCACTACCGCTGCCATAAATACTTATGTCTCATTGCTGGCTTGCACAGGCAAGACAAAAATGATCTCAATAAATTACCTTTACTGTATACTTACTGTCTGTAAAGCATGAAACACAGAAAATTGAATACAATGTATCAATTAAATTGGCTATGAAACACAAACAATTATTCTTCATTTGAATGTATCATAAAGTAAGTCATGACCTTTTCATAAATTTGTGCTGAACGATTTCAAGCAGTTCATATTAGGTATATGTCAAGTAGTGCAGCTCATACAAGGCACAGGTCAAGTAGTGCAGCTCATACAAGGCACAGGTCAAGTAGTGCAGCTCATACAAGGCACTGGTCAAGTAGTGCAGCTCATACAAGGCACAGGTCAAGTAGTGCAGGCACAGGTCAAGTAGTGCAGCTCATACAAGGTATGTCAAGTAGTGCACCTCATACTAGGTGCAGGTCAAGTAGTGCACCTCATACAAGGTACATGTCATGTAGTGCAGCTCATACAAGATGCACATCAAGTAGTGCAGCTCATACAAGGCACAGGTCAAGTAATGCAGCTCATACAAGGTACAGGTGTATAGGTCAAGTAGTGCAGCTCATTCTAGGTGCAGTAGTGTATAGGTCAAGTAGTGCAGCTCATACTAGGTGCAGGTCAAGTAGTGCAGCTCATACAAGGTACATGTCATGTAGTGCAGCTCATACAAGGTACAGGTCAATTAGTACAACTCATATTAGGAACATGTGATTAGTGCAGCTCATACAAGGTGCAGGTCAAGTAGTGCAGCTCATACTGGGGGCAGGTCAAGTGGTGCAGCTCATACAAGGTACATGTCATGTAGTGCAGCTCATACAAGGTGCAGGTCAAGTAGTGCAGCTCATAAAATGTACAGGTTAAGTAGTGCTGATATTGAGGCAGGGAACACTGATATTTTATAATTTATGAAATTCAGATGATTAGTGATGTACATGTAGACAAAGTACTGGTAAATTTTGAGTATGAGAAATAGTAGCTATGGTCAAACAACTTCACTGGCTTGACGGTGAACAAGTTCTTTCAAGATTTTAAAGCACATAAAAAAATTCTTCAGTCAAAAACAATCACACAGCTATATTGATTAGATTCTGCTCTTAAATCTTTCTACAGATAATATATATGTACCAAAAATGTAAAATAGTTAAAATTAATGTTGAACATAACATATACTACACTGCTGTAACAGTTAACAGGCAGGCATATGTGTATGGAGTCAAAGAGGTAACAGATGTTCTATTTATAGCACAATGCAATGTGTAACTTTGGTACATGAATATGAACTGCCTATAAAGCCATACACTCTATGAGGTAATGGGGTATACAAACAGTACTGATGGAGTCAGGTAAAGAAATAGTACTAATGGAGTCAGGTATATAAACAGTACTAATGAAAATGATTGAGACATACCTCACAAAGTTTCATGACTATCTGTCTATATATATATATCTGTGTGTATATATATATATATATATATATATATATATATATATATATATATATATATATATATGTGTGTGTGTGTGTGTCCTTATTAATGAAATCAACACTTCACACATGTTAAACTACCATTCATTTTTTACAGAATAGTTAATGATTTCTTTGTGTAATTGCACATGAAGAATCTGATAATATATCAAACTCACACGTATCACAGGGTGCAAACGGAAAACAGTTCTGGGGTCAAGATGATCTGAGGTCATGGTCACTTTTCCTGACTGGTCCACAGCCAAATACTTTCTGGTACACACATGCACTAATTTGCACTGCTGTTCCCATTTTAAAATACCACCTGTAATAAATTGCCAAATAGTCTATATGAAAGTGTCATAATTGCCACTATAATAATTTCTGTCATTTTTGGACCCTTTAATTTTTTACATAACTATCCATAAAAATCATAAATGTGGCCCATTTTATCATACATAGAACTTCATCTTTTTCATCAGATTCTTCAAATTTCATAAAAAAAATTGTAAGATACACAATTGCAAAAATTATAAAATATTGCAGAATGTTTTTACAACAAAGAAGAAATTAAAGTTACCATATATACTCGTGTATAAGCCCATTCGCGTATAAGCCGACCCCCCAACTTGACTAGGTAAAAATAGGAAAAATTGCATGACCCTCGCATAAGCTGACCCGTAAGCTCACGACTACATCACAAATTACACAAAGTGAGTTCTAAATACCGGTGCATTTATTTAGGCAAATCACATTACTAAAATAAATATTATCTTCAAACTTAACGAAAATGAAAGTAAGAAATCTAATTTATATGTTGAAATAAAAACAGTTTATCTTCAGTGTTAAATAATAATTGAAATAATAACGTCCTCATACTAAAATCCTGAATTATAAAAGTTTTATCACATTCAGAATCCTTCAAAATCTGGCTCAGTACCGGAATTGCCAAACAGCTCATAAAACTCACCTTCTGTTATGGGCATGGTGTCATCGTATACATCGTCATTAAACTGAAATAATTTTTGATTGTGGTAGTATCCTATTTTTACCTTATCCTGTAATTTTTCCCATGGGTGGTTGGTTATCAATTTGTATTGGATAATTATTGATCATTGTTTTGGTTTTTTTTAATTGGTTTTTTTAACTGCCGGTAGCATGATTCAGTTGACCAAAATATGATTGGTTTTCAGCGTGGACACTGTTCAAGTATTGTGACAGTTATAACTTTGAGCAGAAACCATGTCCACTACCTTATCTCATTAAACAATACATCTGAGAGTCGGTATGTATTAGTAAATTCATTGGCATTGTGCTACAAAATCCCTGAGGCATTTACCACAGATTAAGCATACCGGTAGTTATTGTACAACTAACAAACCACTTTGTTATACAAACAACTAAACAACAGTAGAAGATAAACTGTGGCTGCCTTTAACTTCTAAAACACCTGTCAAAGAAATCCCTCAAATTATATTTTTAACAATTAATCACGCTGACTCATATATGCTACTTGCCTGTTATTTACCCTTCCTAGGCACGTGTGCAACAAACCCCTATGGAGCTTCTCGCTATGATTGCTGTAAGACTATCGTACATGTACATGTACATGACTCTCCACACCAAAATGGTTGTGTCGTAAACACCTTCAGTATCATGATTCTTAAATCTTTTTATTTACCATAGTTTCTTTTCATATTAACACTGAAATAAGCTAGCGTGCATTTGTACAGTACCGCAGAGTTTAATGATTACTGATTAGTTGAGAGTTAATTACTTCATTGAGAGATTACTAATACGGCGGTTCTTTTGGAAAATACACATACCACCGTGGCTCAAATGACATGTATGGCTGCATTTTCTGGTGGGTGGACATCTGTCAAATAGACGTCAAGTATGGTAATACATGTTTTTCATTCCTTATCCTACCAGTAAAGTTAGAAAAAATACTTGTTTCACTTCAAGACAGCACATATCACATGAGCCATGTGGCATCATTAGGCATGTGATCTCATCTTCGGTGATCTCGAGTAACAATAAATACCGGTAATAAAGAAGCTCTAAAATTTTCAGACTTAAACCTTGGCCTGCAGATAAGCCGACCCCCCCTTCTTCAAAGCTTTATTTTTTTCCTAAATTCTTCGGCTTACACATGAGTATATACGGTATATATGTTTTCTTTGTTCACCTTACATGATTTTATAACCTCTTAGTTTTGCATGTGTCAGAATGAATCAAGATGATCATGTTTCAAAAATGGCTTAGAAAATACAATGATGTATTGTTTGCTTGGTATTTTTTATAAATGGTGTTTAACTCTGCATTGGTGAATGTTATAAACTGTGTTTATCTTTGGGTTGGTGTATGTTATAAATGGTGTTTGCTTGGTGATTGTTATAAATGGTGATGGCTTCCTGTATGTTATAAACGTCTGCTTGGTGTATGTTATAAATGGTGTTTGCTTGGTGTATGTTATAAATGGAGCTCAACTTTGGGTTGGTGTATTATAAATGGTGTTTAACATTGAGTTGGTGTATATTATAAATGGTGTTTGCTTGGTGTATGTTATAAATGGTGTTTGCTTGGTGTATGTTACAAATGGTGTTTGCTTTGTGTATGTTACAAATGGTGTTTGCTTGGTGTATGTTACAAATGGTGTTTGATTGGTGTATGTTACAAATGGTGTTTGCTTGGTGTATGTTACAAATGGTGTTTGCTTGGTGCATGTTACAAATGGTGTTTGCTTGGTGCATGTTACAAATGGTGTTTGCCTGGTGTATGTTACAAATGGTGATTGCTTGGTGTATGTTACAAATGGTGTTTGAGTAAGAGTTTAACTGAGGAATCAAATAATGAAACTTGAGAAGAAATAAAAGAATCACAACTTAAATGAAGCAGAGAAGATCAAATTTCAAATGACTTTGAAAAAAATACAAATGTACAATTGCAAAACATCAAACAACTAATATATCGTTTACTGGATATATGTCTGATATAATCTCGTATGAGAAACAGAAATAAGTTTTCAGCTAAGGCATCAAATAATAAACAGGAGATCCAGAAATAAAAGAAACAAAAATCAAAATTAATAACCACACAGAAAGGACTTTGTTCATCTCATTCTGAAAGGGTAACTGTTTTGTTAATTATGAATCTAGTCATATTATTCAATCTGTCCTATTTCTTATCATCATCTGCACTTCTATTTATCTTTATCTGCCCTTTTATTTGTTATCTTTATCTGCAAGAAAATGTAACAACTGATGCCCGTTCTATTGTTATTATCTGCTACTGCTCATTAACAGCTGGACAACAGCCATCACAGCATGAAATCTTTAAACATTATCGTTAATGAGTACCCTTTATTCACTGTAACAAAGTACCATGCGCATTTTAAAATGAGTTTCTAAGCTATTTAATATTTTCTTATCCAGTAAAAATTATATCTCAGTACTTGCCAAAGTGAAGACTATACACTATAGGTCAAGTAATCTTTTTGTTTCACAAAAATAAGGTATAAAAACCTTATAATTTCCTACCATAAACATTAAAGTCATTGACTCCATGAATTTGATTCTTATATACTATTATTTAAGTGCTTGACATACTGTTTTTCTGGAAAATGTCTTCATTATAAATTCTTGGCTCAGTCTTTAATGAATTTTAATGAATGCACTTTACTAAGTCGCTCACTGTCATAAGTCACCAGTATATAGCCTGCATGTTTTAAAACAATTTCTTTTAGTGATGTTTTCTTATCAACTCAACATTTTAGTGAGAATCACTCTTTGAGTCCCATCTACTGTTATTTATTAGGAAGGTTATGAAGGACAAGTGATATGTGCAATGCCTTGTCATTACAATATCTACAAATGTTTGGACAATGGCCTTTACAGCCCATAGACATATTTTCATTTCATTATGGACAACCTGCCAACAGCCTCACTAGTTTGATCTTGTCTGTGAAAATCTTGTCCTCAATCCAGCATTGACCAGAATTACCCCAACTTAGTTCTATGCATAGTTATATGACCCTGTGCACAATGTGACAATGGCTATCATAATTACAACAAGACTGAAGTTACAGACAAGTGCTGCATGTGATGACATGCTGTCACAATATCTGCTGCTCTTCTGAATAAGATCATAGCCATATTTCCCTATGTATGGGCAGCCATTACCACCAAAATTACATTAATCAGATGATGTAGTATGAAACAAAATGAATTAACCAGCAATGATAAATCAAGATTCCAAATGATGTGGTGTCATATGAAATGATTTAAAGAACAAAACGAATGATAAATTCTGATCCCAAATGATGTTGTATTAAACGAAATGATTTAATATGAAATGAAATAATTTAACTCAACAAATGAAATGATGAATTCTGATTCCAAATGACATGTTCTTAAATGAATTTACAAAGCATGAATTCAAATGATTTAACCCATATGAGAACTGAATTTATCATTTCATTTGTTGGGTTAAATTATTTTCATTTCATACTAAGTCATTTCATTTAATACCATGTCATGTGAAATCTAAATTCATCATTCTGTTTTGTTCTTTAAATTATTTCATATGACACCATATTATCTGGAATCTGGATTTATCATTTCACTTGCTGGGATAAATCATTTCATTTCATGATATTTGATTAAAGTAATTTTGGCAGTAATGGCTGCCCTAACCTATGGGTAAATCTAAATTCTGCTGACAGTCTCACTAATAAGAATTCTTTATTTCAGACTACATAGTCCATACATCTAAATTAAAATACGGATATAAAGTAAAACATTGTAAACATAAAAGAACATATATATCATATTTACAAGTATACAGACACATCTACAACAATGGACTGTGCCCTGCATTGTTAAGAATGAAATTAAGTGGCACATTTAAAGAGTAATTTGTTCCATCTACTAATAATATGAGAATTTAAATGAATGTCATAGTTCCAAAGTGATTTCAATATACAGTTCTCACTATTAGATAGTCTTGTTATCATTGAGAATACATACTTTCTCATTACTTCCTCAAAACTGAATACATTATAATTTACAAACATGTTGGAGGCACTGTTCCATCTAGGAAGACCTAATAGAAAACGAAGACTATTATTATAACCAATTACTAGTTTTCTTTTCCTACATTCACTAAAGTTTGTCCACAGTGGAGCACAATACATAGTGCAGCAATAAGATTTAAATAATCTAATTTTGATACTCAATGAACAATTCTTAAATTTGCGTAGAAGCATGTTTCTTCTAGTACACAAATATCGATAATGTCTCATCATATCTTCATTATCTGACTGATTGGATTTCAAAATATGACCCAAATACATATAACTGTCGACAGTAAGAGCATTGCCGTTAAGATGTACAGGGGGAGGTGATGGTAATTTAAAAGAAGTTGGCTGAAAGACCATGCATACTGATTTTTGTGTATTATAGATGATATCATTCTCTAATGGGTATTGTTCACATATCTTCAATAATTTCCTTAAACCTGTGATAGAAGGACTTATCAGTGACATATCATCAGCAAAACTAAAATTGTTAAGAAACAACACATTTGGTGGCAGACGTAACCCTACGTAACACTGGCCCAGGATACGATTTAACTCATCTATGTATATATTAAATAACAAAGGGGAAAGAATACCTCCCTGCCTCACCCCATTGGTTACATGGAAAGCGCTGGATATTACACTTCCCTATCGCACATAATACAACTGTTTGCCATATCAGTTAACTAAAGTATGAACTATGCATACAGGTATTTTAATATCAAGCAACTTTTTAAAGAGTGTCCAATGATTGACCCTATCAAATGCCTTACTAGCGTCTAAAAAGCATGCAAATACTGGGCTGCCATGTTCTACATAATAGCTGACGGTTTCCTTAAAGGCATATAGACATAAATCTGTTGAATGCTGCTTTTTAAAACCAAACTGATTATCGGAGATTGTGACTTCACATCTTTGTAGTATGATGCATTCAAATATTTTTGAGATAATAGTCGTAAGAGCTATAGGTCTGTAGTTATTTTTGTCCGCCAGGTTACCAATTTTGCTTTTTAGTAGCGGTATAATTGTAACTTTTGTGAAATCATCTGGTACAAAGTTATGCACAAACATACAATTAAATAAAATCATTAATAGCCCATGAAGTCTAGTATCTGAAAATTTAAAATGTTCCACATATAAAAAATCTGATCCTGGACATTTACCACCTTTTTGTCTTGTTATTGCATTTTGGATCTCAGATAATGTGATTACCTCAATATGAGCAGAAGGGGTATTCAATGCTGAAGTAACACGCTTCTTATTCGAATCGTTTTTAACACTATTGAGTAAGTCTTCAAAATGATTTTTCCACATGTTGCATATATTATTTTGACCATGGTTCCCATCAATGCAGATTGGTAGTTTATTGGAAGTTGTCGTAGTACTTTGTTTAACTTGCTTCCAGAATTCACGTTGGTCGACATTTTCAAATTTTTGTGCTAGCGAGTCTGCTCTATGTTTTACTTCATCTTTCTTGCATAATCTAAGAGCATACTTAAATTGTGCTCTTGTTTGACGCATTCGGTTACTTAATTGTCCATGACGAGGTTTACCGTTATCACGCCACATTAGGTAAGCATTTCGTGCAAAGTCGTGTAGTTCTTTGACACAGTCATTCCAGCCTGGTATAACCCGGTGGTCACGTTTGGATTTTCTAGTCAATCTATTACCGGATTTCGATAAAGCTTTTACTATATCAGCGTATAAACCATTTATCTGTTTCATATGCACCTGATTAGTGCAACCATGGTCATTACAGATCGCAACACCATGTGGGATCTTAATCTTGTTTAATAAAAATGCAGATGTCTGAGTATAATTCAGTTTTTCGTCAGAAGTAAGGTCTGACCAATTAATGTTGTATTTCAAGTTTAAGAGTTCATTGTGGCAAGAATCAAATCTAGGAAGTAGATCAGTCTTGATAGTCTAACCACTAGGCCACCGGAGCAGTTTTTAATGATATGATGTAGTGAGATTTAATGAGATGACGTAGTGAGATTTAGTGAGATGATGTAGTGAGATTTGATCTTGTCGGCAAGAATCTCGACCTCATTCCAGCACTGACTAGAATCACCCAGACAAAGCTCTGGGCATATTTAACTAGCAAGTAATAACATTGCATGATCAGGCACAATGTGACAAAGTAATAACATTGCATGATCAGGTGATTCTTTGCACAATGTGACAATTGCTACTGTAATTAAAACAAGAATGAACTGTTTATGCAAAGGTAGTAATTGACTATGCAACAAGAAAGACTGGTAAGTGCTCACAAAATCCAAGTGCAATTAAATCTGAAACAATTAAGATTACCTTCTGTCATTAAATGATACTGACAGATTTAATGAGATGAGTGTGTGTGTGTGTGTGTGATTTGAATTTTTAACGTAGCTTTAACAATTTTTCAGTCATATCGCTACAATGTCTGCAGTGTGGCAGTTTATAGTGATGTCTAGCACTGGGGCATCATGCCGCAGACATGTAGCATGATGTCCCACCCAGTCACATTATCCTGACACCAGGCCGACCAGTCCTAACACTAACCTCTTAATGCTGAGCGCCAAGTGAGGCAGCTGTTAGTACCATTTTTGTAAGTTTTTGGTATGAATCGGCCAGGGATCGAACCCATGACCTCCCGCATCCGAGGCGGACGCTCTAACCACTAGGCCACCGGAGCAGTTTTTAATGATATGATGTAGTGAGATTTAATGAGATGACGTAGTGAGATTTAGTGAGATGATGTAGTGAGATTTAATGAGATGACGTTTAACATAACACTTTAACCCAAAAATTTTCAACACTAAATTCTGAACACTAATCTTTAACCCAAAAGCTTTAACCCAAAAATATTGGCAATATTGATGATGCCATTGCTCCTGCAACAGTCATGCTGAGACTATCTCAAAATGATCTTTGTGAGACAACAAAAGCTCTAGATGATCAGAGAACAAAAGAAGCTTTGTTTATCCATATACCTCAGATTGAATGGGGGTTTAGGTGAATATGACTTTGGTTTATACCAAATTTGCATGTTCTGGAGACTTGTATGTATATTTTTGGCATAAACTGGAAAGAATGATGTTAGGTCAAGCAAAGTTCTACTGCAAACATCTGTAATCCATCACAGAAGCAATAACTGGTATCATACCACTGACAGGTCCTTCTTGAAGCTCGATCTGCCAATATGTGATGGCTGAACTGCTTGGAAACATCGTCTTAGGATTGGACTGGTCAACAGGACGCATTCGCAGGTGAACTTAACAAAGAAAATAATACACTCGCTAAAATTTGTAGAAATTATTTTATAATTACATTAATATCAAAATATAAAAACTCGAAACACAAATCTCCTATGCCAAATCAGTGGTCCCCATTTGTTAAAAAAAAATTACCATCAGAACAGATTTTGTAATCACCAGGTTTATTTTAAATTAAAAGTATCATTGACCACATATACTCACTTATAAGTCAGGTCCAATTGCAGACTCAATAGACCCAGATCTGCCATGGCATAATGCACTGGCAGTTGGCTCTAGGCAAAATTTGGGAATAATCAGTAGAAAAAAACAACACAGATCCTAATGTGTCAGCACATTAGGAAGATCAGGGTCTATGTTGTTGGCAGCTGGACCACGCTTACAACCAAGTATATATGGTATGCATTAAATTTTGACAGAAGTGTGAATAAATGGCAAGGTTTGATTTTATGTCATAAACTTTGCACTTTTGGTGGCTTTGTTGTAAAACAAATAAAAAATATTCATGCCAAATGATGAAGAAAAGTCAGTGGTGGTAGTGGTGGCATTTTGAGAATATAGCATCAAGGACCAGTTTGCCTGTACCAATAAATTCAGTACTGACAATATGTTGTGGAAGTATAAATAGTCAACAATCTCTGTAGTGTATGACTTACTGGCTTTATTAGCAATGACTGTTGAAAACGTAATGTACTTAAGACATTTGCAAACTCAAATATCTGGAAATATTTCTGATACTTCTGGAGTTTTGGATTAAATGAACTAATTTTGATAATAATAATAATAATAATAATAATAATAAGATTGTTTAAAAAATGATGCAACAGTAGTTTGAATCAGATGAAAATTCATACATTTTCCAATTAAGCCTAAAAATGAGAACTTGATTTATTTCCGAAAAACATCTATGCCCCCACCTGCAGCCCAAGTAAGTATTGCAGCGTTAAAACATTTAGAAAAATCTGCAAAATTGCTGTAATGAAAATCGAATCAGATCATCTAACAATGCACACAAAAATGCACACCAAAAGGATATTTCTCTATATCAAGTGTTTTATTTTCCTAAAGGGAGCTTATTTTTATTGTAAAAAAATATCCATATCCCAACACATGAAAACTGTTGAGAAAAACATGAAAAATCTATGCCTGTAATAGTATGAAAATGCAATTAGATCATTTACATACAAATACGTTTGCAAAATTTCACTTGTCTCAGGTGGCTGTTGACTAAATTTGCTTAAAAGACCAAACAGTTAAAAAATGTGTTTATAGAATTAATCTTGCTAAAATGACCTGAAAATCTAACCTGTCATCTACTTATGACAATAGTGCATATCAAATGTTACAGCTCTAAGCTTAATAGTGTGACTGCATTAAAGTAGATGTGGGACAGACATACAACATAGCAATCATAATGACATAGGGATGGACAGAGGCAAAATAATATTCCCCTGCTTCTAATGCACTGGCAGCATATAAACCAATTTTTAAAATTAACCAATTTTTTTTTCAATAATACTTCCTGGATCATAATACAAGTCCTTCCACTACCTTGTAAACCCACCTCTCCCATCTGAACGACACTACCTTATAAATCCATCCCTTCCATCTGAACAATACTACCTTGTAAATCCACCCCTCCCATCTGAACAACACTACCTTATAAATCCACCCCTCCCATCTGAACAACACTACCTTGTAAATCCACCCCATCCATCTGAACAACACAACCTTGTAAATCCACCCCTCCCATCTGAACAACATTACCTTGTAAAGCCACCCCTCTCATCTGAACAACACTACCTTGTACAGCTACCCCTCCCATCTGAACAACACCTTAACACTTCTGGCTTAATTTGACAAAAAAAGTACCATGATATCTTCTGCTTACCCCAAGGCAGTAATTAAATGTGAATAATGTCCCTTTGGATTGAGGGGATTGAAGAAGGTTAATTGTGGGCCCTCCAAAACAACTTAAAAGGCTAGCTGATCCTCTGTGCAGAGGTTTTCCACTGTAGTGAAATGCTACACACTTCCACCCAGTAATATGTGTAGAATGGACAGCTCAGACATGGTATCATTTTCTACAGAAAGAAGGGTGGCAGGGAGAAACTAGAAAACAAAACCCATCTTTCTCTCCTGTGCCATTATTCTTTCCTGTGGGGTTCAGACACCTTGCCAATTTGGCAGCTGGTTTCCCAATCAAGAAGACTTTTGTGGGATTCCTCCTTGTCACCTGAATTTATTTTGGAAATGAAATCAGGTCTCTTGCTCATCAGAGCTGATAAAGACTTGCCCCCTAAGTGGCTTGTTTCCTCATTTCTGGCCATGAAATAAGAGATTAGGGAAGAGTGGCTCAGATCTTGGAGCTGCCATGTGGTGTCCACTGTGACAAGAAGCATTTCTCTCCCAAGCTGAAGGTTGACAGCGGCAACTATGGAACAGGAGAAAGAATACTAAGCTGCTCTGTTTAGCAATCAAGCTATGCATGAAACAGATTTCTAAGCATGCCCACTGGAAGAGTTCTCATTTGTCAAATCTAGCCTAAGCTCTGTTTGTTGCAAGACTGCAACAGAAACAAGATTCATTATGGAAATGATAGCCACAAAACTATAAACTATTTTTTTTTCATGTGAAGAGAAGTTTTCCTGTCCATGCAAATGGAAGATGGCTTAGAAATACCCAGCCTTGACAACAGGTGGGAATGCAGTAAGAAAATTCTCTGAATAATTCTTGCAAAACACCAGTGTGAAACTGAAAGGGAGTCATCACTGCAAGAAGAAATGAACAGGTCTTGCAGTTGCCAAGCCAATGCAAAATATCAAAGACGCAACCAGACTTAAGAACTAGCTAAGGAAAACATGTCCTTTGGTCAAGGTATTGACAGCGGCAAGATGTCAATGGAGCAAGAGCAGGAAGAAGACAAAATGTGGAGGCAAAAGATGGAAGACTTCCTCCAACAAGGCTCGAAAGGCAAAATTTTTTCTTGATATAGTGCAGTCTAGAGAACAAAGAGTTTGTGACTTCCATTTTCTATGTCTGATGTGTGGGGAAAAGTTTTAAACTTCCTGTCATGGTGTCAAGAGCTGTTCAGAAGTAGGCTGTTGAAGCTAAGATAAGCTAAGATAGAAGTCTGCCCATATGGTGACCACCTGGTGGTGGCTCCAAACACAATTAATTGTCTGAATCTTGTACTGAATAATGAGAATTCATTTGATTTTGTGAGTATCAATTTTCATGGTTTTGTGAAAAAAATATATTTGTCAGTACTTAAACTCATGGATTGCAGAAGGAATACCATTTTGTTTCCATTGAAAGATGATCATTATCTTTAAATTCATTTGCAGCAGTGATAAATTCTAAGAAAATTGATGAATTCACAGTATCCCCAGATGGTGAATCACTAATCATTACTGGATATGCTGTAATCAGTGCTGGTTATGCTGTAATAAGTACTGGATATGCTGTAATCTGGATATACAGTAATGAGTACTGGATATATTTATTTTGTATGCTGTCTGGATAGTTAGCATGCTAATGACACTTCATTTTTCCTGACTATCTTGACCAGAAATTTAACAGCTCTACAGTGTGTACTGATGCACTCAGCATTCAGTGCATTGTTGGAAGTGTATTAGGAAAACCAGGTTATGTTACATTTTTGCTTGCAAATAAAGAACTCATTATCATGTTTTGTTTTCTTTACAAATAAAATATATTTGTTGCAGTTCTGGTGCTTGCTTTTCATTTTGTTCATTTTGATCCACTACCACAGGAGATAAGTGTGCACTGAATTTTAGTTGTGTTAGATGTGTGCTTCCAAACAAGTCAATTGTTTTATATAAATGACACAATGCCCCTCTTTCTGCATGCACCTATTGATTCAAAATGGTGGGGACAGTCAAAAGAACTGGTTGGCTGAAGTCGTAAAATGTGATGGTCTCTACGTTGGACAGGAAGTTTGATTCTTAATGTAGTATGTACTGAAAGTAAAATTATTTACACCCTCTGCATTCAAGACTAGACATTGTTGCAAGTGTGACAAGAGTATGGTGATCCCTCAGAGAAATAAAAACAAAAACATGGTTATCAGTCAGTCTCGGGACCTCTCAGTCTGCGGAAAGATAACTTGATCTCCTATTAAACCAAATGTACTTTGAATATGGGTTAAACATTCCTTAGTTTAGATTACAGTTCTAGTTTGGCTTTGAAAAATGTACTTGGTGTCCAGGAATAATTTGTCCTCTTGAAAATTATTACCAATTTTTAAAATAAGGTGTCCATAAAATTATAGGGTCTCAGTATTTAGATTAATAACTGTAAATCTCTAACACACCCTACACCTTGCCTTGCCCATTGTACCCATAGTCAGGGGGAACAAAGCAATGGCATATACTATCAAGAATCATGCTAATCATGCAGTGAAATGGATGTAAAAAAATGACTGAAACAGAAAATTACTGAAATATAATTTTAGTTATGAGAGTAAACCATGATCTAACTGAAACAATATGTAACAAGCAAATTCAGAAACTGATGTCCCATCCATTTTCTATTAGAGGTAGTGGAGTTATTACATGGAAAGAAATATTAGAGGCCAAGGGAGTTATCACACAGAAAGAAATGTTACATACCAAGGGAGTTGTCACACAGAAAGAAATGTTACATACCTTGGGAGTTATGGCACAAAAAGAAATGTTACATACCAAGGGAGTTGTCATACAGAAAGAAATGTTACATACAAATAGAATTGTCACAAAGAAACAAACATTAGTGAGTTTAACAATACAAACTGGCAATAAGTCCAGAACCTTAGCAACACTGATATGCAAAATCAGTTGAGCTCTCATTTCTACTAGTCTGCATACTAAATTTGTTTTAAAGCCAATAAGGGAGTCATTTATGTGCAGAATCAAGTGGCCCAGTCTGACAATCAGATATCATAAGTATGTTAAATGACATCAAATACTGACAACTGAACTCAGCCATGGTCTTGTCAAAATCAACCAGCAAACCAAATTAGGTTGAAATCTAATTAAAATTGACAGATTTATTGTGCTGAAAATAAAGTGAATGGTTCCAGAAACCAAGGGTCATAACTCCAATAAACAATGATATAAAATAAAATAGTCAACCTCAGCCAAGATCCTTAAATCAAGATTTGACTGTCTAACCAATTTGGTTGCAATCCAATCATAAATAAAACATATCCTATATGGAAATGAAAGTGGCTAAGTCTGTCAGTCAGGACCTACAAGGAAACAAAAATGGCTGAGCCTGTCAATCACCGCCAATAACAGTTATATAATAATGATCCAGAATGCTGAAATCAACCTCAGCTGTTGCTTCATCTACATCAAGCTTATAATAAATTTGTGCTGAAATTCAATAATGGATTTATTAATTAATTATTATTAATTAATAATTAATGCATTTATTGTACAGAAACAAAAGTGAGAGAATCAGATCAATCCATTAAACAATGCAAACTGCTGAAAATCAAACTCAGATAAGGTCTCATGAAAATCAAACAGCATACCAACATGGATGAAATCCAATAATAATAAAAGGAACTGCTGTGTGGTAAGAAAACATGGGTTTGATAATCATGGCTATACTTCTACTAAACAATGATGTTGAGTGCTAACAACAGAACTCATCTTTAAAGAAGTTATTATGTTGGAAATTAAAGTGTGATGGACAGAAGGAAGAAAGGACTGCTAACAGAAGGTAGGATGGTAGACAGATGATTTAATTCTAAGCATACTGAAGTACAATAAGGTTGAGTACTGATCAACTTTTACTGTTTTCACTGTAGATGAAAATGAAAAGAGTAAAACACAGTGAGAGAATAAACATGGTATACTTCCTCTATGATGACAAAATTCTAGATCACTGAAACATCCTCAAAACAAGCACGCTATTATGGCATCTGAGAAAGTAGAAATGAATGGATGATGGGATTTACTGCCAACCCTTCAACCCATTGGAAGATAACTCATGTCCTACTTACAATATGGTTCACAAACAATATCCTGGCATATTTATTACTAAAATAAGCCAAAAGACATAATGTCTTTTCTTCGCTTGATTGATGAATCTGCAAGGTAGTGCAATGACTCCCAACATATCAAGATTGGGAAACTAAAACTGAAGAAAATGAATATTCAATACAAATCAATCCTGTATTCTGTTCTAAGTCTATTTGTGCTGTGACCATCATTGATTGCCCTTATGTCAATGAACCAAAGCACCCCCAGACTGTTTCAGGAATTTAACTGCAGAATACTATTATTTTTACTGTTATTATGGGTATGAAGACCAAACCAACAACATCCAGAATGAGGTTATCAGGGGGAAATATGCCACGGAAATAAACTGCTTACAAGAAATTACAAAATCTGCATGTTATAAATATCGACTCTTTTATCACAAATAAATATAAACCCAGTTTAGTTAAAAGGGAAAACGATGATAATAACCTATATGCATATTGAAACAATTTGTAAAATACAACTTAATTCACTATAATGAAAATAGGAACTAACGTGTATACTGTATTGTCTCCCTTTAAATGCTTTCCAAAAGTAAATATAAATGATATATGCATCTTCATGTCCCTTTCTGCACAGTTCGGTAATAAAATAAAAGCCTGCAATTACATGCTGGCTCATTGTAACAACAATGACCACAGATTTTAAAGATATCAAAGGAATTCACTAATTATTTAACTGTCTTAAGATGAAATGCGGTTTTTCTTTCAACAGTTCCTTTCACAAACATGCAACTTGCTTTGTTTTGGGACCTGCTTTACCAAAAGTCGTGGAATATGTCAGCTGTTTGTGTTGCTGTCTAATGACAACACCTTCAGTTAATTAATGTGATAATTAAGTTAACGCAGCTTCATGGTGGGATGGTTGACTATTCCATCAGCAGTTTTTAAGTACAAGTAAAACATTCCTCAGCTTATGTTCTGATTTTATGTTTTTCAATCACCTTATAAATGACTTACTTTGTTTCTAGAAATTTTGTGAACTAGTTAAATATTACAAATTTTGAAAATATGGAATCTCAGCAATTGGAGATTCTTCTTATGTTGTTCCATGACTCAGTGGAGTTCAGTCAAGTCTCATGAACCTCATTGCCCGTCTATAAGTGCTAATTACAAACTGACATAGCGTGACTCAGTGGAGTACATGGTTATTAGAATTTTCTTTTACACAGGGCATAAAGATCTTAAGAGTTCAACATTTTCAGCAGTTTCAGACTGCCTTCATCAGCAATTACTGTTGATCACTTGTCTTATAATGGTCACATGATACCAGGAGACTGGTGTATATGGGTTTCAGTTGCAACAGAGTACAATTCAGTCTCACAATCTCATACAACTAAAATTTAACATTTTTTAGCACCTGCATTTTTACATAACTGGAAGCAATAAAAACTTGCAAATTCCTGTGTCTACTTACAAGCCACAAATTGTACAGCCCAAACAAACTCTAAGTTCATGAATGCTGTTTTTGGAAAAGGCAATATCTGCAGGTTGAGGAAAAAATGAAAATAGTTTGGGGTTTTGTTTGCAAAATCATGAAAACTGACACATTCTTCAAAATAAATGAACTAAAAGCATCAATAAACTGTCCTATCCATTGTGTTGTATACAAGAGATAGTCCAATACACAGAAACAATAAACCATCCTATCCATTGTGTTGTATACAAGAGACAGTCCAATACACAGAAACAATAAACCGTCCTATCCATTGTGTTGTATACAAGAGACAGTCCAATACATAGAAACAACAAACCGTCCTATCCATTGTGTTGTATACAAGAGACAGTCCAATACACAGAATCAATAAACTGTCCTATCTATTGTGTTGTATACAAGAAATAGTCCAATACACAGAATCAATAAACCGCCCTATCCATTGTGCTGTATACAAGAGACAGTCCAATACACAGAATCAATAAACTGTCCTATCCATTGTGTTATATACAAGAGATAGTCCAATACACAGAATCAATAAAATGTCCTATCCATTATGTTGTATACAAGAGATAGTCCAATACACAGAATCAATAAACTGTCCTATCCATTTGGTTGTATACAAGAGATAGTCCAACATATGAAAAAGTCATAAAGTTCATAATCAACAACATTTAGGAATTTTTAATTCAGCATTATATCTAACCTCTATACCAGGCATGTGCAACTTCCTCCAAGGTGCAGGCCAGATAAGCGTTTTTTTTTTAAAGCCATGCCCTATGATGTAAAGAAGCAGATAAAACCCTGGGGCAGGCCACAACAAGCCCATAAGCCAAAGTTTGCACAAGCTTTCTCGATATATAGACATATGGAATTAAAGAACAAATTTCTGTGGTCTCAAAAGTATCTATTATACACAGATTTGATACATCGACTAAACAACTATGCTACCATCTTCTGTCAGCTCATCATTGAAGAGTCCCTCAGCCACCAGGTATGCCTCCATCTCTTTATGGAACAATCGAATCAGGCCTCCCACCTGTAAATAAAAATACTCATAAATAGATCAACATTGGTGGAATCTCTTTCTGTGGCTGGATAAGACACCAAAAACAAACAGGTCTCTGTCTGTTGACATGTAACATTTAAGACAGTTAATGAAGATGAATGAACGGACCCAAATAGGCCAAGCAAAGATCAGGTACCAACAGATGTAGGTCTACACTGTAACTTGAAATCACATGCATGCATATGCATGTACATACATATGTACTATTCATTAATAGCTGCATCGATTCAAGCAATACTGTAATCAAGTGATTCCTAAAAAAAAATATATGAGTAAATAAATAAATAAATATTATGAATATTAATAAAAAACCCAAGGATAATTAGTTCAGTCTTGTGAAACTGGGGCTTGCTCTTTAAAAGATTTAAGAGGCCAAAAGATGCAAACCACACATTATTTGATTTGCTTTGACACTGTTCCCAAATAAATGGGGTTTTTACCAGCTTTCTAAAATAGTGATTACAAGCATGGCCTGTCTGAACAGTTGAATCACTTTCATATAAAATGATGAATCAAGCAAAAAATATTTGGCCATCATGTTAAATTTGCTTGAGACCAGTACAAGTTTTAATATGGACTCCAACAGAGGTTTTAGAACAAGTGCTCTGCAAAATACTGCTTTTTCTTGTATGGTCACATGATGACAATCTGGGAATATTTATGGATTAAAATATTAGATGTGCAGTCAAACCTATCAATAGTGGCCACCCGTGAGAAAAAGCAAAAGTGGCCATTGTACATAGTGGACCTCCACATGCAGGTTCACCTTTCAAACTTGGTTTTGGAACAAATATCATGTACTGAATACCAGCAACATTATTATCATTATTATTATTATTATTATTATTATTATTATTATCATTATTATTGATGTTGCTTTTGTTGTTGTTGTTCTAGAATAAGTATTGTTACCTCAGCAGCTACAGACATCTGCAGTCAATGAAACTAAGAATATATTCCTTTTTGTTGCATAATAGCTTACATCTCCTTATGCAACCTTATCACAAGGACTTCAAAAATCATCAGAGGAATTAATCCTGGATTGGTGTTCAGTGATCAACTAAACACTGACCACATGACAGAATCCTTCTCTACAGTGGAATGGACTATCCTTCTTGCTACTGTACCTTGTCAGACAATGCAAGTGAATACTAGTAGGTATAATGTTAGACCTTAACACCAAATACTGAAAATATGATGATTCTATGAAACAGCTATTCATCCAAGATTCCTCCAATTTTCTTATGCGACAAGAAGTGCATCTTGCCCATACTGACATTGGATTCTAGAATGAATATTCTTACCCTCTGAATATGAAGTGCTGTCATCTATAAACTCCAGTGTGATAATTGGGGAAAAGACTACATTGGGGAAACAGCTAGCAGACTGGAAGCAAGAGTTAAAGAACACTTATACACCAACAGAGAATACCTGACAGCAGTTAGTGAAAGATTACAAAGAATCAGGGCATACTATTTCTTGGAATAACATACGAGTACTGGTTAGAGAGAAAAATACCCTTAGGAGGAAAGTAAGGGAATTAGCTACTGAAATCATGGAGGGGAAGCCAGTGTTGAACCATGGTTCCAAATTGGAACTTCCACATCTGTACAGAAGGATCCTGTCACATGATCAACATTTAGTTGATCATATGGCTCCAGTCCAAAAGTCATTCCTCTTATGAAGGCCTTGTGATAAGGTCAAAAGCTAAGGAGTCATATGGTATTATCCAACAAAAAGTTATCTATTCTTGTTTCATTGTTGTTGTTGTTATTATTATTATTACCAACAGATTTAATTTAGTACACAACAAAATCATGAAATACATTTATGTGTTTTTCTCCCAAAGTTACTTTCCACACAAGACTGCTTATCAGGGTGCTCACTTTAATCCATCCTGTAAATGAAATAATCCCCGGCTGACAGCTGACATGATTAAATGGAGGATAAACTCTGTGATTAGTCTGCATGCACAATAAGGCTTATGACTTCAAATCAATATCTACTTTATCAAGTTGCTCAGCTCTGCAAGATGTCAGGCCATCGATGAATAAGAAACGAAAACAAGCTTAAAGAACCAACTGTTAAATGGGGGGGGGGGCTGGGCTGGAATTTTCTTTCCAGTTGGTGTTTGTTTGTATGTATGTATGTATGTATGTGTATATATATATATATATATATATATATATATATATATATATATATATATATATACACACACACACACACACAGTGTAGTTTGTTAACCTTAGTATAATTTTTTTCTTTCAACTAATATAATAGATATTATAGTTTCATTTGGTCTATAAGACACAGCAAGAATATTTTTTCCAACTATCTGACAAAACAACATTTTTTCAACAAAATTCTGGAACCAACACACATGCCCTGAACCCAAAAATTAAATGGTTTGTCCCTTAAGTGATTTTTGTTTCTAACAATAAACCAAAACTTTGACTGCCTTAACTGACAAGTTTTATAAATACTGAATAATCCTGAATCCAATAAAATGGCATTAGTTCATATCTATATAACTTTTTCATCCGATTTACATGGATACAGAATACAGAGACTGATATAGGAGTTACAGTCTGGACAAGAAGAATAAACACAAAGATAATAAATGCATAGACTGATCTAGGAGTTACAGACTGGATAAGGACAATAAAAATGGATACAAAATGTACAGACTGATAAAGGAGTTACAGTCTGGACAAAGAGAATGATCACAAGGATACAGAATACATAGACTCAGAATAAGAGTTACTGCCTACACATGGAGAAAGCACATGGATGATATAGAATGTACAGACTGATATAGGAGTTACTCCCCAGACATGGTGATAAATACATGGATGATTAGGAATGTACAGACTGATATAATAGGAGTTACTCCCCAGACATGGTGATAAACACATGGATGGTACAGAATGTACAGACTGATATAGGAGTTACTCCCCAGACATGGTGATAAATACATGGATGATTAGGAATGTACAGACTGATATAGGAGTTACTCCCCAGACATGGTGATGAATACATGGATGATACAGAATGCACAATAAATACATGGACTGATATAGGAATTACTCCCCAGGCATGGTGATTAAACACATGGATAATACAGAATGTACAGACCGATAAAGAAGTTACTCCTCAGGCATGGTGAATAAATACATGGATGATACAGAATGTACAATAAATACATGGATGATACTGAATGTGCAGACTGATATAGGAGTTACTCCCAGACATGGTGAATAAATACATGGATGATACAGAATGCACAGATTGATAAAGGAGTTACTCCCCAGACTTGGTGATAAATACATGGATGATACAGAATGCACAATAAATACATGGATCGATATAGGAATTACTCCCCAGGTATGGTGATTAAACACATGGATAATACAGAATGTACAGACCGATAAAGAAGTTACTCCTCAGACATGGTGAATAAATACATGGATGATACACAATGTACAATAAATACATGGATAATACAGAATATACAGATTGATATAGGAGTTACTCCCAGACATGGTGAATAAATACATGGATGATACAGAATGCACAGACTGATAAAGGAGTTGCTCCCCAGACATGGTGATAAATACACGGATGATACAGAATGTACAATAAATACATGGATAATACAGAATGTACAGACTGATAAAGGAGTTACTCCCCAGACATGGTGATAAATACATGGATGATACAGAATGTACAATAAATACATGGATAATACAGAATGTAAAGACTGATATAGAAGTTACTCCCCAGACATGGTGATAAATATATGGATGATACAGAATGCACAGACTGATAAAGGAGCTACTCCCCAGACATGGTGATAAATACATCGATGATACAGAATGTACAGACTGATATAGGAGCTACTCCCCAGACAAGGTGATAAATACATGGATGATTAGGAATGTACAGACTGATATAGGAGTTACTCCCCAGACATGGTGATAAATACAAGGATGATAAGGAATGTACAGACTGATATAGGAGTTACTCCCCAGACATGGTGATAAATACATGGATGATACAGAATGTACAATAAATACATGGATAATACAGAATGTACAGACTGATATAGGAGTTACTCCCCAGACATGGTGATAAATACATGGATAATACAGAATGTACAGACTGATAAAGGAGTTACTCCCCAGACATGGTGATAAATACATGGATGATACAGAATGTACAATAAATACATGGATAATACAGAATGTACAGACTGATATAGGAGTTACTCCCCAGACATGGTGATAAATACATGGATGATACAGAATGTACAGACTGATATAGGAGTTATTCCCCAGACATGGTGATAAATACATGGATGATAAGGAATGTACAGACTGATATAGGAGTTACTCTCCAGACATGGTGATAAATACATGGATGATAAGGAATGTACAGACTGATATAGGAGTTACTCCCCAGACATGGTGATAAATACATGGATAATAAGGAATGTACAGACTGATATAGGAGTTACTCCCCAGACATGGTGATAAATACAAGGATGATAAGGAATGTACAGACTGATATAGGAGTTACTCCCCAGACATGGTGATAAATACATGGATGATTAGGAATGTACAGACTGATATGAGTTACTCCCAGACATGGTGAATAAATACATGGATGATAAGGAATGTACAGACTGATATTGGAGTTACTCCCAGACATGGTGATAAATACATGGATGATTAGGAATGTACAGACTGATATAGGAGTTACTCCCAGACATGGTGAATAAATACATGGATGATAAGGAATGTACAGACTGATATAGGAGTTACTCCCAGACATGGTGATAAATACATGGATGATAAGGAATGTACAGACTGATATAGGAGTTACTCCCAGACATGGTGATAAATATATGGATGATTAGGAATGTACAGACTGATATAGGAGTTACTCCCAGACATGGTGATAAATACATGGATGATTAAGAATGTACAGACTGATATAGGAGTTACTCCCAGACATGGTGATAAATACATGGATGATTAGGAATGTACAGACTGATATAGGAGTTACTCCCAGACATGGTGATAAATACATGGATGATACAGAATGTACAATAAATACATGGATAATACAAAATGTACAGACTGATAAAGGAGTTACTCCCCAGACATAGTGATAAATACATGGATGATTAGGAATGTACAGATTGATATAGGAGTTACTCCCAGACATGGTGAATAAACAATGGATTATAAATACAGAATATACAGACTGACAATGTTAAACATGTACTCCATCTGCTTTTCCACATACATGTATTACTGTAGAAATAATATCTCTTGAAAGCAGACATTAACTATTATATGAATATAAAAATAAAAAATATATTCATGATAATGGAAATAATGAACAATGTAGTCATCCTGTGATCTAAACTTTTTTACAACCTGAATTCTTAATGTGTCTTTTGTTGTAGAGTTATTAATTCATGGTAGATTACACCACATGTGGAAAATCTTACATGGAAGTTAATTATGAAACCACTTGAAACCTATGATAAAGTTTTTGACTTCTGAGAATACTGACAGCAAATTGTTATCAAAATCAGGTGATTTCAGTTACGAATCAAGTTTTGTGACTTAGTATTTCATTCTAAACACCCTTTTTCATTTCTATTTATTACTTCACTGCACACATCATGTTACACTCAATTATATCAGTATATATGTATTAAGGTTCAGTGGTACATCAGCACAATAAATGCTGAATGGTGCCAATTAAAAGAAAAGATCTAAATACGTAAATTTCTTAATATAAACAACTGCACAAAAAATTATTGACTATATAAAATTTCAATCGAGCAAACAGAAAAGTTTATAATAAATCTCCAATTTTATTGCCAATAAGCTGGTATCTTGAGAATATTCAAGGTAAATAAGAGTTTATCATCTGTCGTTAGGGATATATAATTTATCTGTCATGTTGGAAAATAAAATAAATTGAGGACAGTGATTACCTCCTCATAAATATAACATTACATAAAAACCTGTCACTGTTATCTGCTTAACTGCAGGACTAAAATCCAATAAAACAAGGAAGTCCTATGGCATGATATGAGTCAAGTTTTGCCCACCTATTGTACTTTAAAAGGCCAACAAACGACAGATGTTTACAGTTAAGTACATACTGTTAATCTGTATATCAAATTTACAATCTTTACTTGATGAAAGACTAAATTTAAAGGTAGGTGTCACCTGAAGACAGTTTTGCTATAGTTTGGGTCAAAAAAGTACATTGCAGTTCATACTTATATATATCTAATGGAAATTCCAGTCCGTCAGTCATCTTTATAGCTGTCAGGTGTTTGCTGAATACACATTTTCTTGGCTGTGTGGCCAATTTTTTAAAAAAGCAAACAAGTATTAACAACAATCTGAAGGGTAAAATTAACCATACATGTAAACTGTATGCATTTTATAATACAATATAAATCATACACCTAGACTGTATGTATTTTATAATACAATATAAATCATACACCTAGACTGTATGCATTTTATAACACAATATAAATCATACACCTAGACTGTATACATTTATAATACAATATAAATCATACTCCTAGACTGTATGCATTTATAATATAAATCATACACCTAGACTGCATGCATTTATAATACAATATAAATCATATACCTAGACTGCTTGCAATTATAGGTTACTGCATTTGTATGGGAAAATATGAACGAGTTTTTCGGATGGAAATACTGCACGACCTTGGGAGTGCAGTATATCCATCCGACAAAAAAGTTTATATTTTCCCATACAAATGAAGTTACCTTTTTATTATATACTCATTTTCTTATTCTACCTAAGACTTAATTATATATTACAAATACACTACAAGAAACAAAGTAACTGAATGTATGCCATATTATTCCAAACTAAATACACAAGCGCAGATTCATCATTACACAACAACATTATTAATGCGCACATAACTCCACCCAGATAAATTTGAACTTAGTCGCGCACAAGACATAACAAAAAAATGGCGTTTTTGTCTACTTAAAATTGAAATTTGGAGTCTTATTGTGAATGAATGTGCAGTGGAACAACTTTTCCATTTGATCTAGAATGAATAGATCTTGGAATTTTTGTTGATTCTACAAAATTTCATGATTATGGACTGGATTTATCTGTGCCAATTCTACATGAAGTACATCGGATTTCAGCAGCATGTTGACATCTGCAAGTATGTTTCTGTTCTGCCATTGAATGTTTGAAATCATAATGTGGGAAAAATATGAAGTCTTTCAATTGCAATTATCAAAAAGACGCTATGGAATATAATGTTTATTTCATTTTGAGTGCAGTAAGGAGGATGTAACTGCATTTGGAATATAGTTGAAATTACAGTACAATTTTGAAATGTGTATACAAGCTTGAGAACCCATGACATGGCTCATGTAATTCAGATTTGCAGAACTAAGAAAGTACATTTTGAGGATTTGAGGAAAATTCAAGATGTAAAATTTTAATCAACCAAAACGTAAAACATCTACTACATGAGCGTACATGATTTGTTTACAAAGTAGTTCCTAACACACTATTGGGCACATGTGTCGTGCACGTGAGTGCAATATGAAGGTGTGCAATATCGTAAAATATTGCACGATTCTGACAATGTAAAGTTAACGGAGAAAAAAAATGAGCACTTAATAATTCAAGATACAAGATAAGCATTTAGTGCTTTGGTGATTTATTGAATGGAGAATCAGACTGAAATAAGTCAAGCCTGTAAAACATCAAAAAGTCGTCTATAGGTGTGTGGCAACTTGAGCATTTGAGCAGAGTCAATTGGAGGCATATGTTCAATAATTTTAAAGATCTGATTTTGAAGACATCAAAATATGTCAGCAGCAATTTCCAGAAATTGTAATCTTAAAAAAAAAATCAACCCAAAGATATGTCTCATGTGCTATGCCAGATAGTTATACAAAAACCCTACAAAGCTGCCTTGTCATTATTCAAAACCTCTATGAAGTTGCTATGTCATTATCCAAAATTCCTGCAAAGTCATGCCAGAGCAATAAAAGTGGCCTTCTTTGGATGGTGGTAATTCTACTAAGATGAATACACCACTGAAGCTTCATGAATGTACATATAATAATGTTAGAGAAACTGAATTAAATGCAAACACGTAATGTAATCACTGGAGTGTGAAAAATAGGTCACTGTGACTGAATTTGGCCCATGATGAGAAGTACCCTTTAAGATGAATAAAACCATCAAGTTTTGTGGCTGTAAATGCAACACTGTCAGAGACACTGTGCTAAATGCAAAAACAACATCACAAGTGGAGCATAAGCACAGTGTAATCAAGGATTACACAACACACCTCTGCTTTTACTATTCTCCAGAGCCACTGTAAATGTTACCATGCAGAAAATAAATTCAGGCCAAAGTGATCTTGGACCCTTTCCTAACAAAAGATTTCTTTGGCAATCTTTTGTCTTTACCTTAGAACTTTTAATCATTTTAAAATTGAATGTTTAATTGATTCTATATAGCCAGTTTTATGCTAACGTATTTATAAAACCATCTACCTATCTACCTACCCGCCCGCTTATCTAACTAAGGTGACAGGGCATCAAAGACTTTGATTGACAAGCTATTATCGTTGTCCACCCCTAGAAGCCTGGTTATACTGGGTGGAAGTCCCAGGCTTTGATGACCCCTGAAGCCCAGCCAGCAGTACAATATATTAGTTCATGCATCAATAAGTACCTTGATAAGTCGCTAGGATCACACTAACAGGAATTGCATGCACCATGCAGGCCACTCATCCAATTCCTATGCTCATTCACCTGTACAATCCTGAGTCAACCTGCTAAGGGTAACTATCACAATATACAATGTATAGTCAGTTACATGGATTTAAGGGTGCAATATCCAATTATAAAGTTTCATGAAATATGGTCACAGACCTTTCTTGCAAACAGATATAGAATGTATGAATATGCATCCTGTTATGTATAGCTATACTGTATGCTTAACTTTTGTTCGTGATTGTAGACTGTACTTTAAGATAATGGTCATTTCTAAACATGCTGACATAGCTTTCTGAGTTCAGAATTTTGTAGAAGCAAACTTGTTTACAATTTGATGGAATTTTCCAATTAGAAATTATCAGTTTTGCTGAACATTCTGCTACATCATCAGGTGAAAGTTTGTATAAAAAAATAAAGGTTTTGTAAAAAAAAAAAGGTCTTTCTTCCTGCTTATATCAGTCTTTGGAAATCTATGATCAGAGTAGCTTGTAGTTATGTTGAGATATAATTCAAGAGGAATCATTTTAATCATTCACTGAAATTACTTAAGTGCTCATTGACTGGATTATCACATTATTTTGAATTATTCAAAGACATTCTGGATTTAAAATCATTATGGTACATCAAGACATTCAAGACTTTCAGAATGAATTCACAACATTCTATACTAACTTTTGGATTGGTCAGTTAGGATTACGCCAGTTAGGATTACTTCGGATTTAATACACAAGACATAAGATAAGCGTTTCTTAAGTTTTCACTTTGTAACTTTGAGACATAAATTATTTCTTGAATTTTACTCAAACTTGTTGGTTTCACTTCTTTCTGTTACATAGCTTAGAACTTGAGTCATAAAAATTCACACACCAAGCTTCATGATTCTTGGTAGAACCGGATGCAGGTCAAATGCCAGAAACTATTGTTGTCATGAGCTAACTGTAAAGTCATAACGAAACCTAGTAAAATAATAAATATAGGTCATGATGAGCCTCTTTTGTTTTAAGGACTGGTAGTAACAGACACATATTGTCATCAATTTCACCACTCTAGCATCAACAGTGCCTGAGAAATGACCATTAAACACAAAATTTAAGGATGCAGTAAAACTTAAACTAATTCAGTGAAGCATAAACATTGGGCCATAATGACCTACTACTGAAAGGATGGAGTGCTCATTAAAGTGCATTACCCAGTTTTATGGCTATATACAACAATAAGCACACGGCATGCCAAAACAATGTAGTCACAAGCTAAATGTAAAAACTTCACTTAAACCAATAAAATGTAAAATGTAAGTAACTGTGACCTTTATGGTATAGTGTAGTATTAAGAAAAATATATACAATCATCAAATTTTGTTGTAAGTGTGAAATACTAATAAGGATGCATGCAATCACTTAGTTTGATGATTCTGACATGAAAAGTGCCGGAGATCAAAGCCTAGCCTGTGAAACATGAAATACAGGTCAGTGACTTCAGCAACAGCAGTGTAGTAATCATTTAGATACATCACCTCACGAAATTTCAAGAATCTCAGTATGACAAGATGTATACAGGATGTGAAAACCTATTTGCTCGTAAGGTAAAACACAAAAACCTAACTTGAGAAAGTAAAATGTGAAATGTAGGTCACAGTACCATTCTCATAAGGTAAACACAAAAACCTAACTTAAGAAAGTAAAATGTGAAATGTAGGTCACAGTACCATTCTTATGAGGTACTAAGAGAGACACATAATCTAGTTTTATGATTCTAACATAAACAGAGGCTGAGAAATTAGCCTAAATTTTATTTTACCAGTCAGTGAACAATGAAATAATGAAATGTAGGTCAAGGTCACAGTGACCTACTATTGTTTTGAAGATGTAGTACACATCAAGATTCATCAACTTAAATAGTTTCACATCTCTGTATATATATATATATATATATATATATATATATGTCATGAGCCAAACACTAAATTTTAACCTAACTGTGAAGAATAGTCAGTGACATTCTTTTGTGGTAAGGGTTTGGTGCCAACAGAGATGCACAGTCATTTAGCTTTGGGATTCTAGCATGAACAGAGCTTGAGAAATAAATTTAAAATGCTGAATTTGATGCAAATTAGTACAGCATGAAATACAGGTCACAGTGATCTGCTTTTGTGTAGTACTATTGAAGATGCATTCTTTCACCAAATTTCATGAATCTATATAAAAACCATCACTGAAAATATCCAGAAAGTAAAAATAATTATTTTTCTCTGTCCAGATAATTCATGTACTAATAAAAATTTCCTGAATATTGTCAAGTCACCCTCTACAAATAAAGTATTATTATTATTATTATTATTATTATTATCAGAATGTACTGCCATTGGTGATAAGTCTGGGTGGAAACTGCCTACAAATATGAACCAGTTCTAACATCACTATAGTTTCATAAGATAATGATTGTCTTTGACAATAGAATGTATCACCAAATTAATATATATCTATTCACCGTATTTTACAGGGTTATTAATTGACGCATACTGTTGGGATTTGACACGTGAAATTTGAATATTACCCATCTCTGACATATGGAAATTTCAACCTGTGCATTTTTATGATGCAAGTTGATTTGGACCAGAGCATCAGTCTTAACTGCCCTTAATTAACTTCTGGCATAACTTCCTACTGATCGTATACTGTCCACAACCAACTGACTGTATGCACCAGTGATTGACATTTGCTAGACCTTATCGGCCACCACGCAAAATCAAAATTAACTAAGCAGAGCCAACAGGTTACTGATGTCATGCTTAGGTGGGCATAACTGAATCAAGGTAAGATTGTTTCGAGATTATCTTTGGCATTTATGACAGTGTAAGAGATAATTATGATTCGACTAGATCAACTTTTTAATCAAATACTGGCATTTGATTGCCAATGAACACACATGTGATTCTACCTGTCATAGGACAAAAATACCCTTTAAAGGTTGTCTACCACACATATCATCTTATTGTTACAATCTATTGTTTTTGAAAAATAAAAATAAAAATTATTACTATTATTAGGTAAAAAATTTTAAGACAAAAAGATCAACATATTTGTGCATATTCTTCCCAGATTACAGAAGCCCGTGGGAACCAGTCTACAGTCAGAAGACTGGAAATGTTATACCAGTGCAATAATGTGTGGTCATTGGGTTATGAAAGCTGACATTTGTATGTAACAAGCTGTTAATTGACTACCTTAATGTTGTAATATGGAGAGTTTAAGGCCAAATGTGGGATGTTTTATGAGGTGTCATAAGTAATAAAGGGATCAAAGGTGGTCTGTGATAGCTTTCAAGTCTATTAACAAAAATCGGCTGACCTTTGATTGTCTTGTTGAATTGTTTTTGCGATACTCAAGATGTTTTAGAGGAATATTATGGGGAATCTGATATATGTTTTAGTTCAATTTGTGTCAAAATGCAGATACATAAGTTACCTCCCAATGCTTAAAAAACACTGGCTAATAAAAATGAAACTCAGGAATACATCTCATGTCCAACTCTGAAATTTTCTTCTTGGGATGAACTCACGGGTGGTTGACACAAGTTTAATGTTAAAAAATGCTATAATCTGAAGAAAAAAAAAATCAGACTGGGTGACAAAACTACCTCAGATTACTCCTATGACATGTTCTGACACCTGATCCTGTCTATCAGTCTCTTTTAAGGTATAGTATCATTAATATATAGAGTAATTAATTCTACCAATTAAATGTCTCAAAAATTGTTTTACCTTTATCATTACCATTAACATGCTCATGACTGGTTGGGAGATGTTTGATTACAAGATATGGAATGTGTCAGCTGTCTTAATTGCTGCCTATTGACTACACCTTCAGTTAATCCACCTGATAATTAGGGTAATCAAAGTGGTTTCACATTGATGGTTGACCTTCTCCCAATGATACACTGTTTATCAATGCAGCTAATCCACCTGATGTTTAGGGCAATCAAAACGGTTTCACAGCCTGACAGTTGACCATTCAATTACCTATTTTTTACTATATGTAAAACATTCCTTAGTTTACATACCTACTTAATTTTATTTTTTGTCAGCTTTAAAAAAAAACTTTCTTCACTTCCAGATAATTTTTGTACTATTGAAAATTATTAAAAATTTTGAAAATCTGATGTCTGGAAAATTGGAGGGTCCAGCTATTTGGGTTAGTTATGGCATACCTAGTTGGGCATGAACTAAACAAAAAAACAACTCCTCAGTAAAATGTGAAACATAGGCCACAGTGGCCAAAGTGTGGTACTATTACAGAGATACATACAATCATATAATTTGATGACTCTGTCATGGGAAGTGCTTAAGAAATACATGTAAACCACAAAATTTAACAAAAGTCAATGAAGTGTGAAAGTTGGATCACAGTGACCTACATTCTTGATGAGGCTGTAGGACTCGTCAAGATGCATCCCCTCATTATGTTTTATGATTCCAAGTATAACAGTATTAATACAGTGTTAAAAAAAAAAATGAGCTAACATAAAAGCTTAACATATGTATAGTTAACATTTATGTTAGTCTCCTCATCCCCTTCCCCAGGGGGTAGGTGCTATAAAACTCACTCCAAACTTCTGCCTTGGACCTAGTAAGAAAGAAGTGTTGACATTCAATGAGTGTATGTGATTTTACGTGTGCAGGCAGCAACACCAATAGGAAGGATAGTACTAATTAAGGTCCTCTACTTCGTGAAGTGAACTTGAAGGTAAGTCTCCGTGTTATTGTGACCTACATTTGCCCATTATGAATAACCTTACAAGATAAACATACCAGGAATGGACATAGGATAGCATTAGAAAAACTGAACTAAATCTAAAAACTTAACAATAATGTCTTCGACAATAACAGTGTTGGAAAAGTGTGGTACCTTTACAACCAAGACAGAAACAACATTTCAGATTCCATAAATTTCAGTTTACAGAGAATACTGATTAATAACAACACAAAACCAACTCAATTGTTGCCAGAAATGTCGAAATTCCAAATACAGAACTATTCAACAACAGGTTGTTAATCCTAAGGTGCATTACTATGGAACATACTGTATTCCTGTATTCCCAATGAAATCAAACAGACCCCCTCCATTGCAACATTTCAAAGGATATTAAACAAGTCCCCTCCACTGCTATATTTCAAAAGGAACTTATTAAACAGATTAAATAAATTTTGATATATAGCGTTAATATATTTTAATAATGTCTATACAAGTGTTTACTTGAAATATTTACTTTACCAAACAGAGGAAGGAGAGAGAGATTGCTTATCTCTTAGTTTACTTGGCCTTTATATCCTCTGTTGACTTTGAAATGTTATGTGTAAGAGAGAGCTCCAGTGGAAATTAGCTGTACACTGTACTTAGCTTACTAAGTTACCCTACATAGAGAAAGATATTACTATTATGATTGCAAGAATTTAAAATCATTAGTTACATTTTTAGATGAAAATATGGACAAAATAGTTTTGAGAGTTATTACTGTGACTCTGTCTAGTGCACAATTGACCTTATTATATACTTCATAAATAGTCCCATTAGTTTAACATTGTTGCTACATGTCAAAATCCAGCACACTGATTGTAGATAAGTACAATCATTTGCAGCTTGCTTAGCAAATACATGCCCACAATGAATGAACTACATCTGGCTCTGGCTAAATGAAAACAGGTGAGAGAAACGTGGAATAATGACCATGTCATAAGGCTTATGACCATCAGATGTCAACAATGACAGTAACTCTTTCCACCTGACACCAGTGCTGAAGAATCAGTAGATATTTCATCAAAATAAAAATATGTCATCCAGATTAAATAAAGAAACCCTGAACACATCAAAGAATTTAAATTGCAAGGAAAAAATAAAAAATGATTTATAAAAATGCTGAAAATGGATGGCTAGTGGTCGCAAGGTCGCTGTTCTTAGTACAAGAGAGAGAAGGTGTCAGAGTGACTTTTTGATAAACAGAATGTTATCAGTCAACAACTTCCGTTTCATTGTAAACTGTACACTTTTATCCACTCTAAATCAAAATGAACCTATATCCTTTTCTTTTTTTGAGGTATTATCCAAGACCAATGGATCACAATAACCTTGCAACAATCATGACACACTGAACTTTCCATTTTACCCACCACCATGACAATTACAACAATATACTAAGATGAAATATCTCTGGCTCATCTTTTCATAATGGTATCTTCAATTTTCATTGATGTACAGCATCAATTTTTTTTCTTTCTTCTAATAACAATATTTTCTTGTGTTTCTTTAGTCACATGACATTCCACCCTCCATAACAAACTAACTTTCAGTACTGAATGAGAATCACTCAATGTACACACATGCCTCCATAGCAACAAGGTAGCATGAATTACTGTGCAGTGTTCATTATTCATCAAATGAACAATATGTAAAATGTTTAATATATGTTGAAATACTCTTTTGTTTAAACTGTATTATTCCTTTAACAGAACTGAATGATTAATATAATTGTTTTTAAGTATATAACAAAACTGTTATTGACCAAGAATTAAAAAATACTGGGCCCTCATTCAGTTGGCATAAAATGCCCTTGCAAACTCAGGCATCCTAACTGTGCCACATGACCCACAGGACCAATATTGTTCAACACTCATTAATAACCTATACATATTATGCATCTATGACAGCATATATACAGAGCTGCAGTCACATCAAGCCCAGACAGATCTGCAGTCACATCAAGCCAAGACGGATCTGATTATAACAAAGGTCTTCACAACTGTGTGCATATGTCACATGAGGGAGGTCAATAATAAAACAATTGCTACTGCATATATAAACCAAAATGTATAAAGATTTGAAAAAGTAGATTAAGCTCATCTTCTGACCTTAACTTTCTTGTCATCATCTGGGGCAGGTTTGTACTTCCTGTAGACTGTGAACCCAGACTGCTGAACTGACAAATTTAATTCATAGCTGCAATAAACAGATTAACATTAATTTACTATTAAATGAATTCCTGTAGTGATAATCTAACCTCTTTTAAACAAGAATTTTGCAAAATACAATGTTTCAATTGTTATGCTAGGGCATCTTCGAAATAAGTTACCAAAGCAAACAAACTAGGTCACTGTAGCCTACTTTTTAAAAGTGTGAATATTAGTCAAAGAAATAAATACCCTTATTAAGTTTCATGATGTGCACTGTCCAAGCAATGATATCAGACAAATGGAGTCCAAAATAATAACATAATAAGTGAAAAGTACAAAGTACTTTACAGATGTATTCACTTAAACAAGCAGTAATGCCCCTTATGACAAATGCACTCATCAATTTTCAGGACTGTATTACCAATAGTGTCAGAAAAATGGAAACGAATGGAAAACTGAATATAATAAATCACTGGAGCAAGAAAACTGGTTCACTCTGAACTCAACAAAAAGGTGAAAAATGCAAAAACAAAACACTAAAGCATGAAAAATAATTGACATACTACTTCTGATGTAGTGAAGGGTACTGAAGATCAATATATCCATCAAGTTTCTTGACTATACATAAAATATCAGAAAAACTCAGCTTGATCAAAAAAAAAAGCATCAATGGGGAATCAAAAGTACATATCATTGTGACACTCTTGCCTGTGATTTGTGGTACCCACCAAAAGGTATGCACTCATACAATGTCATAATTCTGTCAGAGAAACTGATTAATTGCAAAAACCTGACCATCTTTGACTGTAGTAAGTAGTACCCCTGACAATGACCAAAATTAATCAGTTTTGATGACTGTACATACAATAATACCTGGAGTTAAATGCAAAAATAACCATTGGAGCAAGAAAATATACTAACAACAACTAACACAAAAAAGTTTCAGACTTTTTTTGTAACAACTCAATTGCTTGTAAAATTACAAAGCTATAGGTCATTACACACGGACATGCTGTTTCAGCACACCTGTGAAAAGGTTCAAATTCAGCATCATCATCATAGTATTGCTAGCAAAACGGAACAAACTTTAATGAATTTCATTCAGTCAAACTATAAACACAAAGTCATTTTTAAAGAACAAATAAAAATTGCAACTCATCTATGCTGAATAACGCTGGCTCATTTAGAAAGTAATCCTAAATTCCAATTTGCTTAAAAATATTTCAACTGTTAAACAAATTAGGGGCTACCTGATTATTACATACCTGATTATCACAAAGTTTATTTTGGTAAAAAAAATCATTTGGGGAGATTTTTCTTTTTTAACAAACTACAAAGGATTAGTTTTCAGAAAACAAATTAAAACAGGTGAATTTGTAACTCTATCTTGATACACTGTACGTGAGGTGATGTTGTGGACATTTGTCAAGGTAACATATATAGCAAATTGCCGTAGTAGACACTTCCAAATAAAGACACATGTTTATAAGGAACAACATCAATATAATTCTCTCAAGTTTATTTCACCTCTATATCAAGGTAAGCTGTCAACCGGGGACAAATCTGTTATTCCTTGTCTGTCTCTTCCACTCATGTTTCAGGTCAGTAAGTCAGTCACTCTATCACACGGTCAGTCAGTCAGTCAGTCAATCAATGAATCAATCAATCAATCATTGTAAAGGTTCAATCACCTGTCAGGGATGTTTATTTCAGAAGATGGAAAATACATAAAGCAATATTTATAGTTTTGAGGACACTAAATATCTCCCATATTTGAATGACAAGGGTCAATGAACCCAGTCAATCTCACAAAATTTTAAGCAATATTTATATCTTTTTAGACACTGAATTATCCCCATATTTGACTTACAAGGTCAGGGACCTAGTCAACCTCACAAAATTGTAAGCATTATACTTGTATGACATGATTGTGTTTACATCATTCTACATTATACTGCTGCCAAATGTACTCAGTCTTTCTCTGAAATGGATTCGAAGTTATTACAATGCATATTGTCATTTCATATATATAGAACTTTTCGAAATAATAAACATACTGTATATCCTCCCTTATGAGAGCCCAACTACAAACTTCTCAGATTCACATCTGAGGGCACTGCTGGGTCTATGCCATTGGTTAGGAGTAATCAGTAGAACAAAATAATATAGACCCTGATCTGCCAAAGCATTATGCAATGGCAAATCAGGGTCTAAGTTGTTGGAGCTGTAAGAACCGGCGCACTTTTGAGTATGGCTTTTAGCCTATCAAAAGCCTCCTGATATTTTTCAGTCCAAAGAAACTTGTTTTCCTTACTCAACAAGTCTGTCAGGGGTTCAGTAATATTAGAAAAATTGGAACAAAATTTCTAATAGTATCTGGCCATACCCAAAAATCTCATTAGTTGCTTTTTACTGACAGGCACAGGGAAATCAGAGATAGCCTTGACCTTAGCATCTATAGCTTTAATTTGACCATGTCCCACAATATGTCCTAGAAATGTCACACAAGCATGGCAAAACTCACTTTTAGATAAACTGCTTGTCGAATTTACATCAGTGAGTCTGTCAAAGAATTTCCAAATCGTGGCTAGATGTTCTTTCCAGGTGTCATTGTAGATGATGACATCATCAATGTAAGCATCACAATTATCTAGACCAGAGGTAATCATATTCATCAAGTGTTGAAAAGTACTTGGGGAACCCTTCATCCCAAATGGCATTACTCCAAGATCAACTGTATCCAACTGAATTTCTTCACTTAAATCCTCAGTTGGTGGGACAGGTACAACTAAATTAACTGTATGATTTACTTGGCTATCTCTTTCAATATACTAGTATTCCATTAACTTATTTAGATCAGAGTACTATAATTATAATTTAACTCATTCATTTTCTTCTTTACTTTGTAAGGGCCATAAAATCTAATTTGTGAAGAAAATTTTGAAGAATGAGCAAGAGAGAATGAACTCTATTACAAGACTCAAATGTTCTCTCAAGTAAAGTTCTGTGAAACCATAATTTCACTTTTGACTTGAATTGCTGTCTGCCAAATTCAAGCATAACTAGCTGGAAAGTTCCAGACATAAAATTTGAACTTTGACCCGACTGGATAAATTTGGGAAGGCCAGATTGAGTAAAAGACTTTATCAAAGCTTTTACTATGGTTTTTGTTTTAATATTCCTCAAAGGAATTGCCTCTGGGAATTTTGTTGACGCACACATAATGGTCAACAAATACTGGTTGCCTGACTTGGTCTTAGGTAAGGGACCAACACAATCTACCATAATTCTGCTAAATGGTTCGTCAAATGCAGGAATAGGTTGCAGATGCGCCTTAAGTATCTTCTGATTGGGTTTTTCTACCATTTGACAAGTATGACAAGATCTACAAAATTTACAAACATCACTTTTGACTTTTGGCCAATAAAAGTGAGTCAAGATCTTGTGATAAGTTTTATTTATCCCTAAATGACCAGCCAGAGGAGTTTCATGGGCCAAACTAAGTATTTCCTGTCTGTAAGATTTTGGAACTACAATCTGATAGTTCACTGACCATTCGTCACCAGCAAGTACCTTGGGAGGTCTCCCTTTTCTCATAAGAATTCCATTTTTAATGAAATAACAGACAGGTACTTCCGTGGCTTCAGTTTCACTAATGGCCCTCTGAAATAAACAGGAGATCTCAGGATCTTTTTCCTGTTCAACAAGTGATTGTCGTTTGTCACCCTGATTAGATAAAAGAGAATAAGTATTTAAAAGTGGATCACTGTGATCAATACCTTTTGATTGATCCAAACAAGGAGTGAAAGTGACCTCATCAAAACCCTGACCAATACATGTGTCAACTAAAGGAATATTTTCCTTATCAAAATCATTCTCAAGAGCTTTCTTTGCCATAGCGCTGGTAACTGCACAAGCTGGGTATAAATCAGGGTATTCTTTTCAATAGGATCAACTTTCTGATCCAAACATGGCTTGTCAGTTACAAGTGGATTAACCACAACCTTGTCTCCAGCTAGGTCGCTGCCTAGTATCAAATGAATGCCCTCAACGGGTAAAGTAGACACTATACAGACTGTCACAGGTCCTGAAACTAAGTCTGATGACAAATTTACAGAATGGACAGGAACACTAACAAAGCTGCAATCTACTCCCTGAATGAGAACACTCTCATTTAGAACAGGACTTCTCAGATAAAGGCAAAGTACCTGATAACAAAAGACTCTGAGAAGCTCCTGTATCCCTTAAAATTTTAATTGGGATAGGATTGGCCAAATCACCCAGGAGTGATATAGAACCCTTCAACATGAATGGTTCATAATTCTCCATAATAAAATCAGACTGGGGTTTATTAAACCCAACAAATGTATTGCTTTCAATACATGACCGTGACCTTGACCTCTTAGAAATAAGAGCATTTGGGATAGGTCTATCTTGATTCTGATGCCTATGTTTCAATTTGAAGCAATCAGAAATGATGTGTCCTTTCTTGCAATAGGTACACAAAGGAATAGACAAGGATTCTGAATCAAGTTTATCAGAAGCTTGATTTTAAAAGTTGTACCAGACTGAGTTTTAGGAGTCGTATTAGGCTGAAATACCTATCTACCAGTAGACTGCTGAGTGAAAGATTTGCTTACAACAGGAACTTTATGAGTTAAGGGAATACTCATCAGCAGCAAGAGCAACATTTTCCAAAGTTTCGATCTTATGCTCGTCAAGATGAGTCTTAATGTCATTAGGGACACAGTTCTTGAACTCTGCAAGTAATACAAGTTGTTCGAGACTTTCATAATCATGTTCAACTTTCTTAGCTAAGCACCATCTCTTAAATAACTGCTCTTTTTCTCTTGCAAATTTGACATAAGTTTGTCCAGCTTCTTTTTTATAGTTCCTGAATTTTTGCTGATAAGCCTCAGGGACTAACTCATAACCCTTCAAATACAGTCCTTAACCACACCATAGTCAGCACTCTGCTCTAGTGGCAGTGAAATGTAAATATTAGAGCTCTACCAGTAAGTACACATTGTAATAATAGAGTCCAGTACTCCCTTTGCCACTTCAAATTCTCAGCAACTTTTTCAAAATAAGGAAATTAGCCATCTACTTCTTCTTCCAGAAAAGTGGGTACTAACTTGATATTTCTTATAACATCAAAAGTAGGGGAGTGTTTTCCTTTTGCCAGCTCTAATTCTTTCATTCTAATTTGAAATTCCCTTTCGTCCTTCTCTCTTTGCATTTGCATCTGCATTTGCCTCACTTCCCTTTCTCTTTCCATTTGTATCTTTTCTATCTGAAACTGAACCTGTTTTATCTCTAATTCCAACTTTTTTAGCTGGACTTCCATTTTCAAAATGTCCAAACACTCCGAAGTAAAATTCAAAACAATTCTCTTCTTTTGATCATATTGTGAATAAAAGCTGTTGTTTTCACTAAAGATTTCAAACAAAATGTAAAACAGTACTTGGGATCTAAAAACCAAAAGAATTTAAATTCAAAAAAACAATTTCTGAAATATTTAGCCAAAATTCATATATCCCAAGGATGAGCAACCCAATTTTCTCTTGTTACATGTAGGCTCGTACAAAAGTAACAAAAGAAAAGAGTGAAGTCAACAAGCTTTGTAAATTTTAATAAAATAATTTATTTCCCTAGAAAACATGGTAAAAATATGAAATAGGACTTATGGTTTGTGAATATAATCCAAAATTTAATCCTAGAATTGACATATTTAAGTCCTATCACTTAACAGTTCTAATTGAATCCAGGTTCGAATCTCTATGAAGTTCCAATATGGAAGGCAATGATGTCAGATGAGGTTGTTGTACAGAAGGCAACAGTTCCTTGTTGAATCACAATTTATAATGTTCCTGTTAAGAATTTCAAAATAAATTTCCACTGAATTTCTTTCCCGGAATTTTATAAAAAAGAGCACTTGTGTAGTTTTCTAGAGAATAAATTATTAAATTCCAAAAAATAGATGAACTTCAGAACAAGCTGGCATCAACAATAGAAACACCTTGAGCTTTGAGGTGTAGGAATACGACTGGATAGATCTACTAGCAAATGGCTGTTTTAAGCTGCGATTTTAGATCACATGGTGGCTCATGTGATGGGCTACGTGATCACTAATTTGAACAGCGCAGTAAAAAAAAAAATGCCAATTAACACGTAGGCCCAGCATAGTCCTATCTAAGAATCAAATTCTCACGCTAGAAATGAATAACAAAAAAGGCTGTTTACAATCATAGCTAACACGTGGGCCGAACATGACCTTGATAATGACCAATCATTTTCATTCAATGTTTACAAAATCTATGAACCAAAGTGAGCTAAAAATAGTGCTTAAGTCATACTTTTGCATTCTAATTAGACTAAATTTTTTTCACAAATATCAAATCTCGTGAAAAAAATCATTACAATAAAATGTAATGAAACAAAAAATAAAATAAAAAAGAATTTAAAACCTACACACAAGTAATTAGATTACATATACGTAACACTATACATCCCATTCTCAAAAAAAAATTATTAATATTATATTAACTTTTGTTTCCCATTATTTTTACATTTATGTCCTATTTATTAAAATCTTTACACATGTTATAACTAATAATATCTCTGTAAAAAGATATTTTAATAAAACTATTTAAGGATTAAATTATCAAGATTTGCTATATATTGATATGTAAATTTTGCCTAATTGCTCACAAAGCAATAAAGTCTGAAGGATTTTATGTTAACTTTGTGATTGATTAGGTAACAATTTGTTGATTCAGAGGTTGCTTGTAGTTTTCTTTTGTAAGCTTCTCCAGTGTACCACAATACCTAGCCACGACTTCATTCACCGCAAGCAGTATAGGTTTGAGTGTCAGAGTGGATCATAGCATGATCTGAAATTTTTTTTCACTCCATATGATTTTTTAAAAAGAACGGCTAATGCTTTTTTAACATTAAGCTTATGTATGGCGTGTGTTGTTTCAGCATTTATTGTTCTTGCTTTCTAATCATTTCGATCTTTTAAAACCAAATTCATGTTCATACGCCCATGACCTTTAAAAACAGCTAGTTGAACACACCGTCAAAGGAAAAATGCAACAATTTATTAATGTAGAAGGCTTGTACATTGTTTGGCTAAAATGGTGAGTGTTGGAGTGCAAGGAAGGACTGCGCAGTTACATTTTTTTGAACTTATAATCAGTGATTTTAAACTGGGGTTTCAACTTTTGATCTGAAATTATGGGTGGGGGGCTTATTATCATTATTATGTATGTCTTTTGTATAAACAAAACTTCACCTAAAATGACCTGGAAACTGATTGGGAACCAAAAGTAGCCCCCAGAATTTGCTGATGTAAAAAACATCCGTATCAGTGTCACATGACCATTTTTATCCAAACACACTGCGGAAAATTCTTTCAGTTCATAACATTTGGAATTATTTGTTTATGTACTTGCTTAGTCTTCTTTTATGACCAGATCTATGCCACCAACATATATGGTAGGTACATGCATGGTCCCACTGCAAACCAAAAGGTTCCAAGTCTCAAAAATTTAATCTATTTTAATTTATGCACTGAAACATGATTATCAAATTTTATTTGCCTAATTTACAGGAGTTTTGCTAAATTGTGCTAAGAAAGACTTTGTTCAAAAGAAGCCAAAGTTGCTCACAACCCCAACTGGAGTTCCAAAACCAGGAAGAAAAGGAACCTTACTGGATACACTGCCTTAGAACACTGAAACCAAGCGGTTTAAACCAAGAAGACTAGAAAAAGACAGCCATGCACAAATAAAATTATTTTTTTGCAGCTGACACATTTTTCTTCTAAATAATTCTCTAAATTTGCTTATCACCCAATAGCCTGTAATTACTGCTATAACCATGAAATATCCATGATATAATTTGCACTTACATAAATTTTTAACAGATGTCGTATTGGCTCATCGATTTCAAGGTCAATATAAAATATTGGTCAGCATCCACCTCAAGTTGAAGTAAACTAGTTGAAACATAATAAATTTAAAGGTTTCATTCCTGCAGAAATAGTCATGTAAAGTTTTGCAAACACAAGGGTTTTTCTGTTTTATTTGTTTGTCTTGCCTATGTTTTGTATATGCCTTTGAAAAAGACTCATTAAGAATCAAAAGCACTCAGGCTAGTTAGATATTAGATTTGCACAGTTCACTGTCAGTGTATTGCATATATATATATATATATATATATATATATATATATATAACTCTAACTGAAAGGCATTCACACTAAAATGATTTGTGTCAAATCTGGTTAAGTTCTACTGAACAGATTTTGAAAGAAAATGGTTTTAAGGCTTTCTCCTTTACATATGGTGGCCATATTTGATGGTGGATCAACCTCAGTTAATGGTCAAATATAGAGGTTTACGTTTAAATTTGTTTTTTAACCTTCCATACCTGAAAGTTCAATATTCTTTGATAAAATGATACAATACATTTCTGCCGTATTGCATATAAAAAGTAAGACCTTCACAAAAGTTGTTAATGTTGATTCCCACAACAGATGAAGGACAACACCAAAAGCTCACTTAGTCCTGATATAACAATAAACCAAGAGGAAGAATTATATATTTAGAGCCAACTAAAAATGTCTTCACAGAACACTGGTGACCCACTACCATGCCTGAAAATGGTTGAAACTCGAAATGGAACCAAGGTGTTTTTGCCAAATGGAAAGATGTAAAAACTTAAGTGTGGTGGCCAGAAGGACAGATGGATAAACCTGTGTGTGATGGCCAGAAGGACAGATGGATAAACCAAAGTGTGATGGGCAGAAGAACAGATGGATAAACTTGTGGGTGATTTCCAGAAGGACAGATGGATGAACCAAGGTGTGATGGCCAGAAGGACAGATAGGTAAACTTGTGGGTGACTGCCAGAAGGACTGATGGATAAACCTGTGTGATGGCCAGAAGGACAGATGGATAAACCAAGGTGTGATGGCCAGAAGGACAGATGGATAGACCTATATGTGATGGCCAGAAGGATGTATGGATAAACCAAGGTGTGATGGCCAGAAGGATTTATGGATAAACCAAGGTGTGATCGCCAGAAGGACATATAGATAAACCAAGGTGTGATGGCCAGAAGGACATATGGATAAACCAAGGTGTGATGGCCAGAAGGATGTATGGATAAACCAAGGTGTGATCGCCAGAAGGACGTATAGATAAACCAAGGCATGATGGCCAGAAGGACGTATGGATAAACCAAGGTGTGATGGCCAGAAGGATGTATGGATAAACCAAGGTGTGATGGCCAAAAGGATGTATGGATAAACCATGGTGTGATGGTCAGAAGCATGTATGGATAAACCTATGTGAGATGACTTGAAGGAAAGATGGATAAACATATGTGTGATGGCCAGAAGGACAGATGGATGAACTTGTGTGATGGCCAGAAGGACGTATGGATAAACCAAGGTGTGATGGCCAGAAGGACAGACAGATAAACCTATGTGTGATGGCCCGAAAGGACAGATGGATAAACCAAGGTGTGATGGCCAGAAGGAATGATAGATAAACCTATGAGTGATGGCCAGAATGAGGGATGGATAAACCAAGATGTGATGGCCAGAAGGGCAGATGGATAAATATAGAAGGGTAACAATGTTATGTCCAACAAATGTCATCATGCGGCATTAATAAAAAAAATACTATTGGTAAAGTAGTACCTCTTCTCCCAACCACCCTAAAATAATGCCACTGCCTAATTACAACCACAATAAGTCACTTAGTCCCACCCCTAAAATAATACCTTTGCCTAATTTCAACATGAGTCACACAGTCCAAACCCTAAAATAATTCCATTGCCTAATTACAACAACAGTGATTAACTAAGTCTAGCCGATAAAATAATAACATTGCCTGATTACAACCTGTGAGTCACTCAGCCCCACCTCTAAAATAATACCAATGCCTAACTACAACCACAATCACTTAACCCACCCTTAAAATAATATAATTGTCTTATTACAACCACATTCAATCCCACCCCTGAAATAATACCAAGGTCTCATTACAACCATGTTCAGTCACTCAGTCTCACCCCTTCAATAACACCTCTTCCTAATTACAACCATATCCAATCACTCAGTCCCACTCCTAAACTAATACCTTCTTTCTAATTACAACCATACATATTCAGTCACTCAATCAAACCCCTGAAATAAAACTAATGTCTAATTACAATACATCCAGTCCCTAAGCCCCACCCCTGAAATAATACCAATGTCTAATTACAACCACATCCAGTCCCTTGGCCCCATCTCTGAAATAATACCAATGTCTAATTACAACCACATCCAGTCCCTAAGCCCCATCTCTGAAATAATACCAATGTCTAATTACAACCACATCCAGTCCCTAAGCCCTGCCCCTGAAATAATACCAATGTCTAATTACAACCACATACAGTCCCTTGGCCCCACCACTGAAATAATACCAATGTCTAATTACAACCACATCCAGTCCCTTGGCCCCACCACTGAAATAATACCAATGTCTAATTCCAACCACATACTGTCCCTTGGCCCCACCACTGAAATAATACCAATGTCTAATTACAACCACATCCAGTCCCTAAGCCCTGCCCCTGAAATAATACCAATGTCTAATTACAACCACATCCAGTCCCTAAGCCCCACCGCTGAAATAATACCAATGTCTAATTACAACCACATCCAGTCCCTTGGCCCCATCTCTGAAATAATACCAATGTCTAATTACAACCACATCCAGTCCCTAAGCCCCACCCCTGAAATAATACCAATGTCTAATTACAACCACATCCAGTCCCTTGGCCCCATCTCTGAAATAATACCAATGTCTAATTACAACCACATCCAGTCCCAAAGCCCCACCTCTGAAATAATACCAATGTCTAATTACAACCACATCCAGTCCCAAAGCCCCACAGTCCCTTGGCCCCACCTCTGAAATAATACCAATGTCTAATTACAACCACATCCAGTCCCAAAGCCCCACCACTGAAATAATACCAATGTCTAATTACAACCACATCCGGTTCCTTGGCCCCACCCCTGAAATAATACCAATGTCTAATTACAACCACATCCAGTCTCTTGGCCCCATCTCTGAAATAATACCAATGTCCAATTACAACCACATCCAGTCCCTAAGCACCACCCCTGAAATAATACCAATGTCTAATTACAACCACATCCAGTCCCTTGGCCCCATCTCTGAAATAATACCAATGTCTAACTACAACCACATCCAGTCCCAAAGCCCCACAGTCCCTTGGCCTCACCTCTGAAATAATACCAATGTCTAATTACAACCACATCCAGTCCCAAAGCCCCACAGTCCCTTGACCTCACCTCTGAAATAATACCAATGTCTAATTACAACCACATCCAGTCCCTAAGCCCCATCTCTGAAATAATACCAATGTCTAATTACAACCACATTTAGTCACTTAGTCCCACTGAAATAAAACTAAATTTTAATTCTGTAGTACCTGTAAGGCAATTTTTATTCAGTTGGTATGCTTAACTGTAAGGTTTTGCTGTAGAAAGAGGAAATGTTATAGGTTTAAATTTCAACCTAGCATGTGAAATCATTTTAGGAACTGTATGGAGAATGAATTAAAATCTTGCAGTCATATTGTGAACATTGCTTATATCTGTAGATATCAGCTTTGGTTGTATTTCAAGATCTTCTTAGATCTGTAGATATCAGTTTTTAGTGGTATTTCAAGATTGGCTTCGATATCTAGATATCAGTTTTTGGTGGTATTTCAATCTGTGGATCTGCTTTTGATGAGACCCTATTATTCGTCTAGGTTAATACATATAATTCTTCGAGTCAGGACTTCACCATAAAATCTGTAACACACAACTAAATGTGAATTGATAATACAATAAACATGTCCCAACAGATACTCAGCAATATCAATGAATAAATCCTCATAGCCAATATATCTGTGTGTGTGTTTTGGATTTTTAATGTAGCTTTAACAATTTTTTGGTAATATTGCTACAATGTCTGCAGTGTGACAGTTTATAGTGATGTCTAGCACTGGGGCATCATGCCGCAGACATGTGGCATCATGTCCCACCCAGTCACATTATCCTGACACCTGGCCAACCAGTCCTAATACAAACCTCTTAATGCTGAGCACCAAGCAAGGCAGCTGCCAGTCCCATTTTTAAAGTCTTTGTTATGACTTGGCTGGGGTTCAAACCAGCAACCTCCCGCATCTGAGGCAGACACTCTAACCACAGGGCCACCGGAGCAGTAACCAATATATTTGTGAAGTACTGCTACTTAACTCATTAACCTCTGAACCAAACAGCTATGCATTTCCCTGTAGCATACTTGCAGAGAGATTACCTAGAGCAGTGTTAGCCTTACCAGTGCCTGTATTCCTGAGACTTGCTGAGAGTACCTGACTTGCATATTTTTACAGAGGGAGCTACTTGCAATAAATGTTATTTTCTTATTATGTTCCTTTAATTAAGCTAAAATTTGGCACAGCAGTTCTCAATAAAATTACATACAAACTGGTATAAATTTCATGCTTCATGCAGAAATAAAACTCATGCATAAAGATAAAAATAAATGATTTTCTTACCAATTTGTTTCTCTTGCCATGAATAATCCATTATGAATTCACACTGAATAATTAACACTATCAACACATGAAATTTCATTCCATTTTATGTACAAAGAAATTCCACTTGTCATCTCTCTTGCAAACTTTTTAAACCTCGTGTAAATACTCCGTCAGAGTCTGTCAAGTAAAGTCTACTCCCAGCGGCTGAGTCTCATAATTTTCATCATTTTCTAATCTAAATATTTCCACTATTTTTGCCACTATTGAAGTCAAATCTTTTTCCTTTGTTCAGCAATGTTCACTCTATCTATGTAAGCTAAAATTTTGTTGGTTAAACTGCCTGCATAATTAGGAAATGGCTTGAAATTAACCAATGGTGTGTGCCATATTAACTTGTGTGGAATACAGGCCTAGACTAATACTGCCCCTCTTGACTCAGTGCCCAGGATACAAGTTAGGCAAACTGCACCATGTTATCATGGCACTCGGGAGATGAGGAAGGTAAAGTATGACGAGTTATAGCGGAGGCAGGGGTTAATGAGTTAATATTTAATTGGACAACTCCAGCCCACCAGTAGTCCAGCCTAATAAATCTCCATTTATGATATTATGTAATGTACATCACCTTAAAATGTGACATATTAATTAAAGGTAAAGTACAATGAAGATGTCAAAGTGAAACTGACATCAGTTGAAAATAACTGAAATATTACATGATTTTGAAGTTGTCATGGTCTTAACAGTTTGCATCAGAATGGTAAGTTGCATCACAAAAAGACTAAATAATAAAAAAAATTGCTTTAAAAACTTAGCACCATAACAATAAACCTGAGAATACGAAATGGTCAATCAGAATCAAACGTGTCAAATACAGGACATACATGACACAACACCATATTCCCCCTCTATATAATATGGCAAAGACATAAATACCAATTAAGCTGCAAAACAAAATGGGAAATAACTCCAACAATAAATAAAATCATTTTGCTCTTTAATAAAATGCCCTGAAACTTAGTAAATTTTATGCATATAATAGGTGATGGACATAATAAAATTTACCAAGTTTCAGGGCATTCCATAAAAAGTGCAGGACAGGCTGCTCTAGTCAGACTCTGTTATAATTTACAAGGCAAAATAAAGTCATAATAAATCTAATGAAAGTTTCAAGGACAAAGTGATTTGTTGATATGCACATCATCAGGTAATGACTAACTTTTATTGGGCTTGATGGCAATCCATCAAAAACTGAAGGACTAGTTACACCATCAAGTGACAGGTGGACAGAGAGACAAAGGATTACTATAAATACATACTGTAGGGGGATATAAATAGAAACAGATGACTAAGAAATTATTATTATTAGCATAAAGACAAAAAGTACAAGTTTTAGTTCCTGTATGCTGATCAATCAAGTGAGCAAATGTTCTACATTAGAGGACATTGTCTTAAACAAAGTAAAACACCAGTTATCCAGAACAATCAGGAAACATACATCTTGTCTTGATAACTGGTTATATGGATAACTGACAAATTTACATAGAATTGTGTATCCTGGACACTCTCCCCTGTTCTGTATCACTGAAAAGTTTTGGAAAGCATTATCTTGTACAGTCTAACCTTCCATAACTGTCCTCTCATTTTACAATCACAAAATTTTGATGTCCATAAGTTTTATCTAAATTGCACTCGACTTCAACAGCAATATGTCACAAAAAGGCCCATAGTTTCTATTCAATGTTGGCTGCTTCACAAAGGTTTCAATGACTATGGGAAATGAGAAGTTAACAACACCCTTGTTCCATCTTACCTCTTACTGTAGTGAGAATTGTCTCCCAGATACAGTTTGCTGACATGCAGATACTGGCCCGTAGACTTGACACTCTCAAACACAATCTGATCATCCACCTGAACCTGAAGAGACATATCAGAATTCAATAAGAAAAACATATCTCCCTGTATTTTCAGGTCATTTCATATATTAGGCCAAGTCAACTTGCGGTCAGCAGTTTGTGTATCTGGAGTCAAACTGGATTCAAATCAACATACACCACTCCCTCGATAGCTCGCACCCTGATAACTCGTGAACCCGCTTATAACGCGAGGTCAGGCGTGAATCCCATTTTTTAAAACCAGAAATTACTCCAAAAATAGATCCCTATTTTATGAACTTTATGGAAATCGTGATCAAAATTAGCTACAAAAACTTTGATATATCGCTCGTTTTATCGTTGAAAACGGTAGATAGGACCTGGAAATTTTTAATCAACATTATGAAATACCAAATTTAAAAATAAGTCATACAATTTTTTTACATTTTCTTTCACAGTGACATCCCTAGTACACCGCAATTAATGATATGTAAGGAAATTTCGATCAATGAAAATGTCACTTACACCGAGTGGAGACAGTACTTTAATAAATAAACACAAATTAAATAATTTTGTTATCAATTGAAATTTGTGCCCTGGTTCTATCTTCTAGTTCCTCTTAAATGTAATCATCATAAATGCAATGTGTCCTCTTGTAATTAAACGTAAAATGTGTCAATCTACTGTAACAGCTATGTCCGCGAGCATTTCTCTGAGAACCTATTTAGGTGCCGACCGTGTTTTGATAACTGACTTGCAGAAGTATGTTGCATTGTTGCACTGAATGAAAAGCTGGCCTCCTTTGTATTATCATGTTAATTATGTCTTTTGAATCAAATAATTGAGGTGAAATAAAAGAAAAGTTAAAAGGCATGAAAATCCTACAAACTTAAAATCTAGCTGCCCCGGTTGTATGTCGGGTGAACTCACTTCAGTTGATCAATTGAACACTGTTATAAATGTTATTGTGTATGTAATATAAACTACCTTAAATTAACCGACTCATTGGTAACTGTGATCAAAGACAGCACGTCAACCAAGCGAAAAAAAATACTATACTTCGTAAAATAAAGAGCTTGGTTTCACAGATACGGACCATTGTGGGCAAGCTAGTTTCAGAGAATTCTTGAACTGGCACTTTGAGATATCCTCAAGAATGATAAAAAGTTTCATTATTACTTCCAATGAAATCACGATATCAATACTGTACTAACTAAACAGCACAAACGTTGAGATTCGACATAGATGATTGTCTCACGAAAATTTCACTTGCTTTTTGAACAAAAGGAATCTTGTTTGGTGGTGTATCAACAGTTAGTCTAGTTCCCTGCTCTTTTCACTCCCAATTTGGCAGGATACAATGCCATATCACTCCAGGAACTAGACTCATCAAGAAAACAAAAAGCAGTGATGTAATACACACGTTTTCGTGTAAACGTAATGGTTGTTGAAACCAGTTGGAACGATCTTTCTCATGTTGGATATTTTGAAAATAGATGTTATTTAAACAGAATAACGAACATCTTCATTAGAAAAAGTACGTTATTAAAAGTTATTATCGACATGAATGTAAAATGAGGATTCAGTCATTAAACAGCGAAGTTCCCTAACCCCGACACACACCCCCCGTTTTCTCAATGTCTAAGCGATTTTTTTCAATTTTTGGAGGTCCCTCAGTAACTCGCTCCCTCGCTTATAGCGCGGTCTATGTTTGTGGACCCCGTTGTGCGTGAGTTATCGAGGCAGTGGTGTATTTTCTACTCTGTTTTCAAGTCAGATTGGAATCAAATTAGTAACATTTCATCTGCTTTTGTATATTTTAGCCCATACCAGAATAAAGGCAACAAGTAATATATTTTCTTCGCATCTAAGGTCATGTAAGTAACATGTCAAAATATGCTGTATGCTTTTATTTGTTAATTTGTATTAACTGTTAGAGAAAATAGTTTAGAGTTCTTTTTTGCCCTAAGAACAAACTATTATCTCTGATGGTATGAATCATGATTCTTGATGGTGTGCGGTGAGTGTCACACAAGTGTTTACTTTCAAAAATTTTAATATACCATGTCACTTTCAGTATGAAATAGAAGATTTTCCATATTCATTTCAATAGTTAGGGTAATTTGTTAGAATTCATTAGGAATAATATATACAATATGCCAACAAACTTGAAAATATGCATCAGGATTTCATAATGTGCGTAGCTGATAAAGTGTTCTTCAGGACCCCAAGCACATCAAGGTACAAACTTACATATATGATAATATAGTCACTAATGTAAAACATATTGTCAATTCACTTAATAAATCTTACACAGACATAATATACAGCCACTAATGTAAAACATACTGTCAATTCACTCAATAAACCTTACATATAAGGTAATATACAGCCACTAACGTAAAACATACTGTCAATTCACTTAATAAACCTTACACAGAAGATAACGTACAGCCACTACTGTTACTGTCAATTCACTCAATAAACCTTACATAGACATAATACACAACCACTAATGTAAAACATACTGTCAATTCACTTAATAAACCTTACACAGAAGATAACATACAGCCACTACTGTTACTGTCAATTCACTCAATAAACCTTACATAGACATAATACACAACCACTAATGTAAAACATACTGTCAATTCACTCAATAAACCTTACATAGACATAATACACAACCACTAATGTAAAACATACCATCAACTCACTCTACAAACTTTACATAGATAGTAATGTACAGCCACTACTGTTACTGTCAATTCACTCAACAAACCTTACACAGACATAATATACAGCCACTAATGTAAAACATACCATCAATTCACTCAATAAACCTTACCTATAGGATAATATAGAGCCTCTAATGTAAAATATACCATAAACTCACTCTACAAACCTTATATATACGGTAATATACGGCCACTAATGTAAAACATACTGTCAATTCACTCTACAAACCTTACATATACGGTAATATCCAGCCACTACTGTTACTGTCAATTAATTCAATAAAATTTACATATATGGTAATGTACAGTCACTAATGTAAAACATACCATCAATTCACTCAATAAACCTTACACAGATGATAATATAGAGCCTCTAATGTAAAATATACCATAAACTCACTCTACAAACCTTATATATACGGTAATATACAGCCACTAATGTAAAACATACTGTCAATTCACTCTACAAACCTTACATATACGGTGATATCCAGCCACTACTGTTACTGTCAATTAATTCAATAAAATTTACATATATGGTAATGTACAGTCACTAATGTAAAACATACCATCAATTAACTCTACAAGCCTTACATATACGGTAATATACAGCCACTACTGTAAAACATACTGTTTAAATAACAGAAATTCTTTCCATAATCAACAAATTGAAGTACCATATATATTCACTTAAGTCCAACTTCAAATAACACATAATGTTCTGACAAGTATGTTGTTTGGTCTACTGATTACTTCTAACAAATACACAGAACCTGATTTGCCACTGCATTATGTGACAGCAGATCTTCATCTGTGAAGTTTGTAGTAGGACTTGACTTATAAGCGAGTACATATGGTACCAACATAAATGTCCTATTTTTGCAAAACCTACAGAAAATAAATGAATTCACAAAGGAAGCAAAGTTTACCAAAATTTCTAAACATGTACACAATGTACAGTAAATGACAGCTGTTTATATCAACAAATTAATATATATACTTGCTTATAAGTAGTGTCAGAACATACAATGGGATTTTGATGAGACAGAAGATCCAGTAAAAAATAACTGATCAGACAACCCTAATGGGATTATTTTGTATGGTGTACTTTATTCAAAGGGACAGAAAGACATGACAATGTCTAGTTTTGGATGGTTCATGATATTTAGTTTCTGTCGGATTCTAATAGGATCATGAAACATTAGTTCAAGTCTGTGTTGTGATGCAAGATCACCAGAAATATACTGCAATTCATCAATGTACTGATATCAAGCCAACGCTATTTTCGGTATCATTAGTGCTGCCACCACAATTTTTAACTTTACATCTTGATACTGATGATGCCACAAACACTGCTGCAACAAAACCTTAATACTAGTATTATATATTTAATACTGTTGATGCCACCAACACTGATACCACACAAAACCTTAATATTATACATTTAATACTGTTGATGCCATCAACAATGCCACAAGAAACTTTCTGATTACACCTTGACATTGTTGATACCACAATGCTGCCACCAGAAAAAGTTAACATTGTACCTTAAAAAATGTCATTCTTGATGCCACCAATACTGCCACTTAAAAATTTTAACAATAAACCTTGACACTGTTGACACCACCAATGCTGCCACCAGAAAAATATAACACTGCACATTACATTATGGCATTCTTGATGCCAACCATGCTGCCACTAGAAATCTTGAACATTACACTTTGACATTGTAGACACCAACAACAATGCCTGCCACCAAAACATTTTAACATTACACCTTGACATTGTTGATATCACCAATGTTGCCACCAGAAAAAGTTATCACTGCACCTTTCAAAATGGCATTTTTGATGACAACAATGCTATTACTACAAAACTTGAACATTACACCTTGACATTATTGACACCAACAACAATGCCTGCAGGCAGAAAATTTAAACATTACATCTTGACACTGCAGACACCAACAATAAAAAGACTGCCACCAGAAATGAGATACCTAAGATCACCAATACTAGCTGGACAATAACTGACAGAACTGAAGATATAGACCTACTTACCACATCACCCTCAGCTTTGACCTTGTACCTTGGCATTATTCTGAGTTGGGCATGTTTTGCATGGTATGGCAGCAACTTCACCTGGAAGTAAATAAAATGAAATTATGAAATTTTACTGTAAATATGGCAAAGAATAAAAGCTCAAACCTGTAGTGTTGTCTCTGACAATATATAATCCCATTTAGTGTTGTCTATGACAAGATATATTCCCATGTGGTGTTGTCTATGACAATATTAATTCCAATTTAGTGTTGTCTATGACAAGCTCACCTCTGTTTTGGCAGCATTCCTCAACCAAAACACAAGTAAATTCAGTGATTTTTGTCTGCTTCCCCCTTACTGTGGTGAGATCACTAAAAGTGTGCAATGATCATATATGGCTGTGACCCCTTGAAAAAGGGATGTCGTTACTAGAAGGATATTAGAGTAAAAGTAAAGAAAAGGGGAAGATTTTACCAGTGACCTTGAAGATAAACTTTGTGATACACGAGATGCCATCACATAGAGAAATTATGTGTGCTTTGATGTATCCTTAAAACTCAAACAGCTTTAAAGATCTAAAGCTTCAAAAAAAGCTGCCATGAAATATATACCTATGATCCTGACCTTGAAGACCTGCAGGACTCCAAATGTGGCATGCAAAACATTCTCTACTGACATACAAGTATACCAAGTTTCAGTCAGTTATCTTAAAAGTCATGAGATTTATTAAGCGAAAGAGAAATTGCTACTGGAACATAAAACATGGGTTTGTAGCCTTGACCCTAAAAGACAGGACCCCCAATGTGGTACATGACCAACATAGCAAGTTTCATCTCTTAATCTCAAATGACACTAATTTAACAATGGAAACTTAAAATATTAACCCATGATTTTGACCTTGAAGATTCTACCACCAAAGTGGTACACATTCAAATGACAAATGCTGATAATTGAAAGAAAAAAGATATGATTGATATTCTTTTATAGAAATGAAAAAAATGCCTTTAACACCTTCAAATGCTATTCAAGCTTCTCTTGTGAAGGCACCAATTTGTTCCTCTTTTTTTGATCAGCTGATATCAAACTGTTAATGTATATGAGTGTTTCACAAGAAAGCCAGCTTCAAAATGTTATGTATATTTAATCTGTATTAATTGTTGGCCTTCTTCATGATTATATGTTATATAACATCTGTACTTTGTACTTGACCTAAGATCAAGTTCACTGTGTACCTGAACAGTAGCATTTATTTTGTGAACAACATAACCCATAGCTAATATTTCTCTATCAGTGTGGATTAAATAGTTAGATCATTATGAATGGAGGTAAACATGTTTATTTGGGTCTGAGTCTATGACATCAGATTTCCATTTGGAAATTCCTAAACGTGTTGACAACTCTGAATGTTTTAAAGAGGAGTCTGACCTACATCCGGGCTGCTACTGTGTCTTTGTTTTTTACATAATATTGTTTACTGGAAAAGATAATCATTCTTCTCTTAAAATCTTGAAGCAGAATCAGTGTTATTGTTGTATTGAGTTTTTCATTTGGGTGCATTTATTTATTCATATTATTTTTCACTGGAAATACAAAGTGCTCATCAATAATATTCTTGGCCTGGAACAAAAATTTGGAATTATAGTGAATTCAGACAAGGGCATTTTTGGGTCATATTATTGTGATACATAAAAAAGACTGTTAGCACACCATCACAATCCAGGCCACTGGCACATTAGCACATTGGAGACTATAGGCACATCAACACATTCAGTATTGGAATTTAACTGGAATACCACTGGAATTCAGTTTGAACTTTGTAAATTAAGACTTGTGATAGAACTTTTAGGTCTGGGATTTAATTCACAATGCTGTAAGTTCCTTTTAAATTTTCACTTTGTATTCTAGGAAAATAAATTATTTGTGGACTGTTACAAACCTTGTTGGGTTTTGCTCTTTCATGTTACTTAGTTTAAGACCACAGAGTTGTAACATAAGATCTACTGAGAAATAATCACTTTACCAAATCATTCAGGGTAATATGTCATTTCTGCAGCACAATGGATGTTTCAGTGGTCAACTAGCCTGGAACGCTGTATTATCGCGGTACTTAATGTTCTTACTGGTATATATTAAAACTGTTTTGCTGTTGTTGCTTACTTATAACTTGTAAAGTTTGAATGACTTTCCCTCTTTCTATTCCTATAAAAAATCTTTGTCAAACGAAGCGCTCAAAGGTAAATAAAACAGCATACAGTGGCTGACCCAGATTAAGGTACCATAGGGGAACAACTCTATATTATCATGGTATTGCTCAACTTATGTATGGTAGCACACAGGCATTATAATAAAAATAAAATACAACTTACCTATGAGAAGAAATGTCCACGCTTGTACTGGTTTAGTATTTCCACAATAAAGGAAAGGATACAATGATAAAATCCAACACACGAATGTAATTCGAGTGTAAATCCATGCAGAATCCATGAATAACCACATCACAAATTAAATGCAACTTTATTTAACTTCATATGAATTTTAAATGCAACATGGGCAAAGAAATTTAACTAATTATTATCATTAATATTAAAATATTACTGATTTAAAGAAAGTTTAACTGTTATTATATTCTTTTGTATGTACGAGAAGTATGAACATAAGCAACATTTTGTCAATTGTGGTTGATACTGGCTACCATGAAATGAAATTGCAACCATAACCTTGTAAGGACATGTATGTCACCATCAGTATATGACCTATAATCATCAAACATCAGACGATACACTGAATATATTTCGTAACCAAAGCCAATACAGGTATAACATGTTCGACTGGAGTTTTTTATATGATGATCAACATAATTGCATGAACTTTACAAAAACATCATCTTCATTCTATTTCATCGTAAAGTTATAAAAATTGTTGACATTTTAGAGGAAATTGTGCTGTAAAATATTTGAATCCTTACTGGCTACAGCTTTACATCTGTAAATAACCACTAGAAAGTGTGTGTCCAGAATTAATTGGAAAATCCCATTTGCCGCGATAATATAGAGCCCGCGATAATACAGCATTGGAGTATAATGGATGTGTTTGTAGTCAACTCCATACAATAGATGTTTTAGTAGTCAATTCCATATAATGGATATGTTATTAGACAACTAAATACAATTTTAGATTTGTTAGTGGTCAACTCCATAAAATGGATGCATTAGTGGTCAACTCCATACAATGGATGTTTCAGTGGTCAACTACATTAAATGGATGTGTTAGTAGCCAACTCCATAAAATGAATGTGTTTGTGGTCAACTCCATACAATGGATGTGGTAGTAGTCAACTATACACAATGGATACAATTATAGTCAACTCCATACAAGGGGTGTTTTAGTAGTCAACTCCAAACAATTGATCTAGTGATAAACTCCATACCATGGATGTATTAGTGGTCAACTATATACAATGGATGGGTATTTTAGTGGTCACCTCCATACAATGGGTGTTTTAGTGGTCAACTCCATACAATAGATGTGTTAGAGGTCAACTCCACACAATGGATGTATTAGTGGTCAACTCCACACAATGGGTGTTTTAGTGGTCAACTATACACAATGGATGTGTTGTCAACTCTATACAACGGAAACTGTACATCATGACAGCATAATCAAATATTTGCAAACTGTATTGTAAATTGTATTTAATTCGACATGTTAGTAACATACTATTATTAAAAATACTTTATTATAACATGTTTTGGCCAAAATTACTTTACTGAAAGTAACCTCCTTGCTAAATTTGTACAAATGGTATTGTTACTCAAATCTGGTGATTTACAGAATTGCAAATGGTAAGATTTCACTCAGTTCTGACAAATTCTGCAAAATAAATGTAACTGTCATCTACTCAATGTGGTCATCATAAATGGGTCCAAATAAAGATGTCATCTACTTAATCTGATCAGTGATTATCATAAATGGGACCAAATACAGCTATCATCTACTCAATGTGATCATCATAAATGGACCCAAACACAGCCATCATTTACTCAATGTAATCAGTGATCATCACAAATGGACCCAAATAAAGCTGTCATCTACTCAGTATGGTCAGTGGTCATTATAAATGGGCCTAACTAAGTATAGTTTCTGTATGTAACAGGTGACAAATTTAGAAAAGCTTCTAAGGAAATTTTGTGTCTCAAAGACTTTGTCGTAGAAGATATTAAGCCAAACATCCTCACTTGAAAAAATAAGTGCGGGATGTAACTCAAATCCTGGTGATAATCTCTCCACTACCATCCTGTTTTTATATGATTGCCTTGTTTGGTGACCCTCTATATAAAGACAACTTGTCTATAGAAGCCTATTTTTGGCTAGTGCCACCAGTACACAAGTTTGTATATGTACTCATGTGTTGGTCATTATGTCACAGAATTGTGTGTACTTAATGTTTATGCATTATACCTGAACCAAAATGTGCTTGAGTTTTATTACTGCATACAGTGTTACCCGAAAGTTGCTTAAATCCTATGTTATTTCAAAATACTGAGTTTGGTTCACCAAATTCTGTATGAGCAGAGTGCTTTCTGTGAGAAATCTGATTACTGTAAGCTCTCTTGGCATGGATTGCACCATAACCATGGTACTTATAGAGTTAAGTCAGATAGTACTATCACAATACAACCAGTTTTGTCAAGGTTTCCACATCATGGCAGCAATCTTCATCTACTGAGGTATGTGACATTTTAAATTGCATTCTTTTCTGCTATCAGTATTATGTGATAGAATTGTTTGATATATTATTGGATTTTCCAGTATTTATTCCAAATTTTACAGATAGTCAGACCTATGCCATAAAACGCCATGCTTTTAGATAGACTATAGCCCATTTTCAAGTTAGCCATTTTATAACTGAACAGACGAATTGAATTCATTTACATGTTGCATGGATTAAAGGATGAGAAAATGTTAAGAGTTCTTATAATTCTGTGAGATTATTTTTGTCAGATACAGATTCATAGTACAAAATTGGTTATGACAATAATAATCTCGTGCAGTAGTTCTGATGAACAGATTTAATATTTAACAAGCCACTTCACATGAGCGCATGCATAACATGTATCATTGCATTTGTATATGACCGTGTCTCATGTACTATCAGCTGATTTTGGATACAGAACTGATTCAGAGCTGATATCTTGGAGGGGGAGTCACGGGGCTCAGTGCAGTTTTGTATAACCTGTGCTGCTGTCAGTGGTGATATTGGCTCAGAGGAAGATAGTGGTTACTTTGTGGTGAGGGACGCTTCAGGACCAATAGGTCTGCAATGAATGGGGGCATTTGAGGGATCTTTTGGCAGAATGGGTGGGGTGGGCCACATGTGGTGGCTCCATCACCATCTGCTGATATATATATATATATATATATATATATATATATACATATCTCTATATATATACATATATATATATATATATATACAGTCCTACCCACTTATGTCGACATCACTTATGTCGACAAGCCGCCTATTTCGACAAAAAAGCAAAGTCCCGGTCCCTTGGTCTACTATTACTACCAAAATTGTCATGCTTATGTCGACGTCGAGATAAAAAAAATAAACGTACATGTCGACAGAAGCCCTTGGTCCCAGCTTGAACAAATCCTTTGTTTTCTAATCATTTATGTCGACAAGCTGCCAGTTCCGACCCATACTTTGTTCAGCAATTAGTTGATCTTGCCGCCAGGCTTTAATTTTACCGCCTTATCATTTATGTCGACCAGATGCCAGTTCCGACCCAAACTTTGTTCAACAATTAGTTGATCTTGCCGCCAGGCTTTGATGTCGCGGTCAGATAAAAAATAAACAAACAGGCTTTTGTTTGGTCCTATAAAGTTGGCCTCTCGCAGCAACTTAAATAAAAGCAATGAGATCTGATCTGATTCTTGCATTTTCCAAAGTGATCGTTGATTAAAACAAGTTTATTTTGCTGTGAAAGTTTCCTTTTTAACTTTATTTATATTTATGATGGCTACCAACAGCAGTGTAAACGCAGATTAAATTTAGTCTCTGGAAACTAAATATCTGGCTGTTAACGAAGATGAAGGCGGGGCATCTCACAAAGATGTCTGTGAAAAATTTTAAATGTATTGAGCTGACATTGTTACAATATTGTATTGTAAGAATCATTTTCTTTTAATACCTCATTAGCATGTGTCAATGTATACAATATTATGCCTTCATTAATCATATCAGCCGCATATCTCTTGTTCGCTTTTATGTACTTTTCACGATGACTTCTGTAACTAAATACAAGTACTGTTTAAACCAACTTGTTGACAGGTTTTCATTTCCCTGTGAATAGCCCCATCCCCTTGGAAGCCTCAGTAAGATGGGCACAGACTGACCAAAATCTAGGCCAATTTAAGTACATGTACTCCAAGCGTGTAAATAACAACTAAGCAACCATGTGCTTATGCCGACATTGAATAATCGTAGTGAAAGTTTTTCATACCAGGATGTGACTGATGCAATATTTTATTGTGGATTTTATTACATAAAGGTAACCAAAATGTAATTTGTCAATATACAAGTGTATTTGACACTGGTTTTGTGTTCATGTAATCAAAATTTGCATTGTTTGTTTTCTCAAAGTGTCAATGCTATTCACTGACGACAGGTCACCCCTTACTGACGAATTTAACTTGTATCTTTTTTCAGAACCCCACCCCCCAAACACTTATCTCGACATCCGCCTATGTCGACAATATTTCCTTGGGCCCGAGGATGTCGACATAAACGGGTAGGACTGTATATATATATATATATATATATATATATATATATATTCTACTTGTGGATGAAACATTCATACTGTTGTACTAAGTCCACACTTTGATCACACTTGGTGACAGATGAAACATTGTTCATTTTTATATTTAAATTCTAAACATCATCCATGGTGATAGATCCAATTATCAATCATATTTATTTATAAGTTCCATGCTTGATTCTTGTTTGATTTAAGTTACATATTCTGATTAGTTCCAGTTAGGAATGATATCATTTCCTTAGACTGATTGTTTAATTTGGTATGCATCATTTTGTTATATCCATTGTTGGATTTTATGCACAAGCGTTTGCTGTCAGATTCATTCAATCATATTATAAATAAACATCTCATTCAAGAAATTGCTTTCAGTGTATTTTCTATAATCTAATCCAAGCCTGTACCATTCTGTTACATAATACACAGTGTGAACATCACTGATGGACTCACCGCCATGTTGTTACTCTCTGTACTGGACATAGCTGTTGTGCTGACGTGGATATTGTTGGTGAATAAATGCCGCAACTGAAAAACAAAAACACAGAATTTAACAAAAAATAATACTATTAATTTTCTTTTTAGCATTTTTTTTCTATTTTTAGTATCTGCCGATATATTTGATGGTGGATCAGTATCCTTTTTATACACCTGAAATGTCTTCTTGGCTTTTTGCCAATTTTGGCCAAAAAGTATGCTTAGAAGTGTTTTATAAATTCCAATAATAACAACATTTAAAGGCAGATGGGCATCAGCTGCACAAAATGAGAGGCTACTATGCCAAGATGTTTTGCTACATTTGGTCAATTTCTGTGAATGGTTTTGAGAAAAAGTTCTTTTAAAGTTTGTCTATTTTTTTGTAACAGAAACCATATGTGACAGTGGATCTGCATCGTATCTACAAGAATGAAAGGCTTGATGCCAAGATGATTTATACAAAATCTGGTCAAATTCTGTTCAATGTTACTTTAAAAAGCTGCCTGAAAGTTATCTATTTTTAGCAACTGTTGCCATATTTGATATTATGCCATAATGCTTTCCTGCCAAATTTAGTTGAAACTGGACCATTTTGTTTTATATAAGAAATTGAAAATATAAATTACTGACAACTGACAAAAAAATGAAGGATGCAAGGTTACACCATTAGCTCAATAGGCCTAATGGCCAGGTAATATATATATATATATATATATATATATATATATATATATATATATATATATAGACCAAAGCTTAGAACTTGATCCAGAGTGCCTGAAAATTGACCAAAGCAAAAAGCTTAACCAAGGCTCATGTTTAATGGACAGATCTTTACATGGATAAACAAAAGTAAACTGTCTGCTTTATCATTCACAGTGCAAATAAAAACTAAAATGATCTGTTCATTAACATGATTTAATTTGTGGATTATCATGTGCACATATAAGGCAGTAGCAGCATTACAATTTTTAAACTTGAAACAAAGGGCACATATCTGTTGAAAAGACATGAATTATTATTGCTATCACATCAAAGTTAAAAGTCTGCCAGAAAACAGGAGAAGATTTTGGACTCGCCACATGGATAAAACCTGTGGATCAAATTCTTTCTCAGGTGTTGCTACATTAATTTAGTAGTAGATATTCGACTGATCATATTAGAATATCTTTCAGATTAAATTCAAATGACAATAATAATTCATGCACATAAAAGGATAAGAGATAACATTTGTAAAACTCAGAACAAAACCTCATTTGTTTTGGGAGGTTTTTCAGTCTAATGCCAATTTAGAGACATTCAGATATCAGGTGATATACTGCTGCTTCCAAATGACCTCCTCTAGGTACACACTGTGTGCTCTAATTAAAACAAAAGTCTTTAATATGAGTTATGTTAAATTTTTGATAAGCATCACAGTCTTCTTTGTTTGTCAAATTAATGACCCAATGATAGCCCCCCTGCAAGATCTTCTTCCACTAAATTGAATATTTTCCTCTGATGTAATATCATAGGGTAAACCTAAAGTAAGGCATGAATATAGTTTAAACATCAGATCTTATCTGGTACAGTCAGTAATTAATCAGCAATTTGGAAGTCGCAATCAAAACTTAAAATAAAGATGTTCATACAATATCGAAGTAAACTTTATTGTTCGTATTATACAGTATATCACGAAGTCTGGAACAATGCCAAAACATTTATGTTTGCAATCAGAACTTTGAACTGACTCATTAAGTGCAAAACAGTCAATAAATTTTTATATGTAAACAAGAAATGGAGTACAAACATCTAGATAATTTGATTTATTTACTACTTTATCTGATGCTGGATGGACCATATCATCTTGTATAATGGAGAGTATTAACTTGATACACTAATAAACTGGTTACATTATCTTTTGCAGTATAATGAAGCCTGTTTTAGTGAGTACCTCTATAATAAGGACACTCATATGCTCCATAATGGGTTATCTACCTGTGCAGTTAGGGTAATATCATTGCCACATATTTAAATCTTTTAAAAACTTGACCAAGGGCTATTACTCAATTCAACCTTGCTTTAGAAAGAATTTGTGGAAAGTAAAGAAACAATGCTGAAAATTTAATGCTAAAGTTTGCAGATATAAACTATCAGAGTAAATTTATTATTATTTTTCATTTTGTTCTCATTTAGTTTTAACTGGCTTTTCCCACTGGAGTATCAGCAACTCTAACTTCTGTGATTTTCTTCAGATGCTGGCTAGTGTCATGCACACACTGTGCTGCACATACTTTATTAAGTCCAAAACTGTCAGGAGACATGCTTGATAAAATCCTGATTTGTCAAATGCACTGACAATATACCGGTACACTAAATGAATTTCCAACCCATGACAGTTTGGGATATTGTTTGCAATAACTGTACAACAATTCTTACCTTCAGAGTCAATGAATTCGAGTCATGGACCCCCAAGTGGCTAAAAATTTCTCTCTCTTAGTTATGTTATATCTGACATTTGTTACATGTACCTGCCACAGACACTGGCTAATGCCTTTTTGGAGAAAAAAAAATCTCAGATTCAGTGGTAGGCTTAGGTTTAATCCCTTAACTTTTATGTGAATTTTCCTTCTCTGAATCTTCCAGATCACTTTTCTTGTAAAAATAATTTCATAAACTTGTTTCATCTAAACAGAAAAGATCTCATTTGACAACTTTTTTTGAAAGTCATTATATACATATATATATATATATATATATATATAGCTCCTTAATTAGTGCAACTGTTTTGCTGAATAATCAATGAAAATAATGTAAAGAATCATTATTGTCATTTAATCAGTCTGTGAATGAAACTCACAATTTTAAAAGTTAAAAAAGGTTTACAGAAACAAATTGCAGTGATGGCAAACATTACATTCAACTAAAACTTATTAAAGTACACTTAAATCTTAATTAACTCACTACTGTTTTAGAAATTGCAGTTTCAAACTACATGAAGCATGTATGTGAACCAAATGGATGGGAGGATATTTCTCCCAAATTGAGGGGTGTTGCAGCCAATCTCACTCAGTAAAATCTCTTGCTTATGCAAAATTGTTATCGTAAAATTAAATTAATGTTCCATTTTTTTTTCCCCACTTTGGTTCCAGGGTAGTATATTTACAGTAATACTGTCTGCGTTCACATGAATGTGAACTGACTTAAGCACGGCAAGATAATTTAGTTGCAGATATCAAGTGACATAAAACAATTAACATCCCTTTGATTCTGTTGGTAGGGTTGTTTATTTTCAGTGTTTGAAGTTTGTTGAGATGGATATTACTATGTGTGAGCTGCCAGATTACATTAAAGGGTTAAAGATGTCAACTGATTATAGTTGGGTTATTAAAGAGCTGAATCAGAATAAAATAATTAACATTACTTTCTCTCCAGAGGGTATGTTCTCTTTTGGTAAAGTTGTTAAGCTGGGTTAGAGTCAATACTGTGTAAGTAATTTGGACAGAATTAAAGATGTTAATAGATTATGGTTTGATTACTCAAGAGCTCAAGTGACAAAAAAAATAAAGGCTGGTATAACTTAAATGTTCATTTGTGGATATGTCTAAGTGTGCATTATCTACCTGTCAAAAGGCCAAAATCTAAGCAACAGGAATATCACACAAATGATGGATGGAAATGGGAATTTCGGTGGTTGGAATCAAGTTCAAAGGAACATGAGGATATATTCTGCTCTTCCTGTAAAGCTGAATATAAAATCTGTTACAGTGGCAGAATGACATGTCATGAAGAAACCCCATCACATAAAAGCATAGTGTGACATCAAAATGACATCACCAAAATCCATGTTTGCAGAATCTGCATCAAATGTGGATAAAATTAACATGGTGAGACACTATTTGCCAACTTTATAGCTGAACATAATTGCAATTTTGTGGTAGCTGATCATTTTTCGGATTTAGTACGAATAATGTTCACTGACTCAGAAATTGCACAAAATTGTCCAAATCTCTTCTGTTTTATTGTTCATAAGAATTCATAATCTTAATTGCATAATAATAATAATAATAATAATAATAATAATAATAATAATATTAATAATAATAATAATAATAATAATAATTTATTTATTTATAAACTCACTGTCATGAGCAGCCACCAACAGAACATGACCAGCAAACAACAATTTTTAGGCACAATATGCATTCAACATTGCTATGAATGACTGCATTGCTAAACCTGTATAAACACCAGTGACCTTGATTTAATCCTTTGTAAATATGACTGTAAACCAGACTAAAGTAAATGTCAATAACTTTAATTGTAATGCCTGCAACAAATGAGATCTTTGTCTTCATCTATAATACTAGCAAATGATAATCATTTTTCAGATCTGATTGTCATTATTAAAGAGTGGTGATGATGATGATGATGACAACAAAGCGTCTGCAAATTAAATATTTTCTATGTAGTGATTCCGCTTGTTGTCAGAAAATATATCGCTGCTTTTTGGCAAAAGCCATTCTTGTTGCATGAAATTCTATAGCACAGTTATCTTAAAGAAAACAAAATCAAATTCTTAAATAAATAACTTAGAAAACTACTAGAAGGCTGATACTAAAAGTGATATAAATGCAAACTGGGAAGCAAAAGTGACATATTTGCTGGTGCATTTAATAAGAATATTGATTTTTTCTTAGAACATTTTATAACTCCTCTGAACATTTTTATAAATTATTTTCTACAAATATCTGGTTATTATTTTCATTTTCTGGAACAAGTATCCAACAAAAGTAGTCAGTATGTATGGGTATGGATGCATGCATCCATGACCAACTGACTAACTGGCTGCTTGTGTGTGTATATGGATGCACTCATGCACAACACTAAGGGAATAAAATATGAACAAGAAATCCTCACCATTACAGTCGACAATCATGGAAGACTCTGCATTTAAGGTAAATGAACAAGTAAATAAGCAGAAACAAAATAAACAGTCGAAGAATCTCATTTCTGGTTGTTTCTATATTATTTATCAGTAAACAATCTTCATCTTCAGCAACATGGGAAACTACAGAAAACAGAAGGTACTGGGTACAGGATTTTTCAAGAAATGGCAATGACACATTATCTGAAACTGGAGTATCAACACATCGACTACTAAAATGAATTGGTGTTGCTTTCTAAACTGTAGGGTCAATTGAAGGGAAGGGGGCAACAAGGGCTACACATAAAATAAACAACATGCTTATCCCAGGTTCAGTCCTGAAATAAACAACATCGCAGGCTGAACCCTGAAATAAATGACCTTGATACAGAGAAGTCCTGAGCTAGGTCCCTGATAAAGTTCACAGTAGGGCATACTACACTGGTATTACACAACCTAGGCTGAGGTAGTACACTGACATTAGGACTTGAAGGACTAGCACATATTTGGAAATGCAGTGTACAAAAAATAAGAATTCTTTATATTTTCTTTTGTTATGTACTTGTGTTTGCTGCCTTGAATTAAATCATGTATATTTCATTTGATTCTTAATCCTTTTTCCATGTAAGATCACTCAATACCACTCACTGTGTTGCTGAAAGCAGCATCTACCATAAAAACAGTGCACGAACTGCGTTTCAAACTGTATTGAAATGAAATAAGGAAGCAATATACACATATAATAATAAACAGTTTGCTGTGTGTAAATGTTTTGTTGGAGCATGATATCTATGAAGTCCTTCACAGGTGATGGATTTATTGGTTTTTGAGAGCACATAAGCACTTAAAAGACTCTTTAGTGCTGAAGTAAAGGGAGTAATAAAGTACCTTGTTATGAGACATGCCATGGCACTGGCAGGATTCAAACTTCTAACCCAAACTGGGCTCAGGAAAGAAAAACTCATGGGATGAGTGAAGTACAAAAGTTATTCACCCCAGGTCATCGTTATATTCAACACTGTACACTTCTTACACTCATACTAAAGAAACAATGGTACCTGATGCAAGCTTGATAAAAATATGGGCAAATATTACGAACATGTTGCAGATTCACAGTTAACTCAGCATTTCTTAATGACTCTTGTATTTTGAATAATTTATGCATCATTTTGATGTGAAGAAAGATTCCTTTTCAATGAGCTATTAAACATCTTTACGAGTCAGACTTCTGAGAAATTATGAAAAAGATAATCTAAACTTTGTGTGATTTTTCATCTGGTCAGGCATGTTACAATTCCAGCATGAAAACTGTATTTTCATAAATGAACCTTATAGGATCTATTGTTATGTCAATGGGAAGATACCAGCATATATTTCTGTAAGCAGGTAATTACTTTATTTATAACTGACATATGCCAACTGTTAAGTGATGCTGAACTTTGGCAATTATTATGGCTATAAAATGTACTTATATTTTTCTCAAGGTGTGAATCTGCATCTACTTGTCCCAGGGACAAGTACATTTTAAAATTTTACTCAGTCCAACCAATTTTGCCCAGTAAGGATGAATGGATGAGTGGTTTTCCTGAGCCCTGCAAAAGACTGGGAGCCTAGCATGCTGAACAGAGTCACTCTTTAAAAGTAACAGAGAGAAGGGATGGAAGAGAAAATGTTCTACCTGAATGACTTGACCATAGACCACCTTCTTCCCCTGCTGTCTTTTCTGCTCCAGTTCATTATCTTCATTCTCAGCTTTAGCTGCCACCTGTAACATTAACAGAAAGATCTTACAGGGCAAATCTGATATGACTACATAAAGAATTACACAAGGCTGACTGTATGTGCAAATAGTCAGCAGTGGAAAATACGTGTATGCATTAGCAGATAACTTGTGATAGGCAAACTCATCAGACTTGCCATGCTACTCTACTGGTCACACTGTTATAACAATCTAACATGTTACTGGTGTAGAAACATATCTTCTTCTAGTCACACTTCTATAACACTTTTGATTGGTTGGCTTTTTTGTGGATTTTATGGTGCACCAGCACTGTAAGGCAACAGAGTGCTACAGAAAAGGTTGTGATAAAAATGTAGATCTCAAAATAACAAACTACTGGTCTAGAAATATATCTTCTGCTAGTCTCACTGCTATATGACTCTAATGTCAAAATAACAAGCTAAGAAATTCAGAACTTTATACAACAAGCTAGGTGTGCATATGGAAAGGAGGAGAGGGAAAATGCTAGGAGTTTTGTAATAATTTTTTCATTATATCATGGTCTCTACTTTTTTACAAGTGGGTTAGAGATGTGTTTCCAGCATGTGAAAATATTTACCTGACATAATAACTGACCAGAGTTCCATACTGACATACTGTAATACATGAATTATAAGCAGTGATGTTGATGCTTATTTCCAATAAGCATTAATCAAAAGGGAAATCTATTTTCATCTACTCTGCAGAATGCCACAAATGGAGTCTTTAACATTCTTGATGCATTAATAAAAATGTACTAAAAGATTTAAATAGAAATGGCGTGTACCAAAGATATGAAATGACATATAATTACCCATATATAATTACCCACCCAAAATAAATGCATTATTATTGAAAATTTATTTCTTCAACCATAAAACCTGATGCGAAACTCCTACGTTTGTGCTTATGTTTATTAAAAGAAAATAGGAAGGATTATGGGAAATAAATGCTTTTTGTACATGCATATTTTACTTTTGTGTCTATTGTCTCAATTTTACATTAACTGTAATATATCTTAGAAAAAGTGGAAAACAAATACAGTGTACACCCAAACAAAGAAGACCAGGACCTGCACATTGATCAGCTAACAGTCAAAGCAGTGCTGTAAACATGAGACCTTGGGGTTAAGTGACCATGTCACAGAATGAACAATCTTTTAGTTCCATGATGATTCATTAAAAATAAGAAGAAAATCCATCAGGGGGTTTGGGAACTATAATCAATTTAAAAAATGAATCTAAACCCTAATGAAAGTTTTCTATGACTTGATCTTGAGTTCCAGGTCAAAGGGGTAAGTAATTTTATAATGACTCATCCCAAGTGACAACAAAAAAAAATCAAGAAGTTTAGAATTCCCATCCTGTACATTATCTGCCACATGTATACAATTGCATTCCATCTACTGACCCTTTAAATTAAACAACCATTAAATGTAATGAGGTACAAAAAGTTCAGAGTGAACAAAACCTGTGGTATTGATAATATCTCTCTTTAAAAACATGTGCTAATGAATTGTGTGTTACACCTGTCTTTTTAATATGCCTACAATGTTTAAATTAGGGGACATATATTAGGTGAGAGAATGTCAGCCTCGAATTACTCACCTGTGTCACTTACACCAAACCTTTTGAAAGTGTTTGAAGAAAATTGCAGAATAACATCTTTCAAAATTTTTAACTCCTACTTCAGAGTGATTTTTCCAAAGCATTCAATGATGTATCTCACAAACTGCTTTTTGAGAAACAAATATTCTCCACCAAGTGTGACTGGTAATATTCTTAACTGGTTTTCCTCATATCTGTGTGACAAATATCAACAAGTTGGTGTAAATGGTCTATTTTAGTAACCTTCTTTTAGTTTTTACAACACTCAGTGCCTTTTATTGAATGAATGATAAAATGTTTAATAAATACATCAAACAGATAAACCCTTTCTAACCTCCTTCAAAGAAACATACAAAGAGCACATTAGTTATGTGAACTGGAAGTTAAAGGTAAATGTGAAAAAGTGCTATATCAATTTTACAAACAAGAAAAAAACCTGTTTGTTTTGGTTATTTATGCAGTGGGAATAAAACTAAAAGATAAGAATAGTGTGAAACATTTAGGTGTATGGCCCACAAGCACCCTCCATTTCAATGTCCATATTAAGGACACAATATCAAAAGCAATGCAGATGTTGAGTTTTTAAAAAGTAATTACAAAATCTTTGTAAACATCTTACTCACGTGTACTCTGCATCTATCTTTTGTAAGGTGTAGACCTGAATACTGTTCTGAAATTCTTTCATAAAAATTGTCTATTTTCCACAATTTTAGTGCAAATAATTCCCAATCAGAACTTTTCAAAAATCCATGTCCTGTACTATACTGACTTTGGGACAGAAATGACTACTGAGTATAGCAATTCAAATTTAACAGGGTCCATCCTGGACTCTTACTTGGGTGAAATGACTTTTCTATCCAGTCAGAATAGGATGGAAATGGTGAAGAGAGTAGTTAAAGTTAAAAATGTATGGTCATTTTAAACCTTTGGTTTATGTGCACACTCTGATGTCCGATGATTGAAATACTGATGAAATACTATTAAAACTTGAAAAAAAAATCTAACTTAAATTTTCCTATTTCTGGAACTGGACACATCCATTGAGTAATAAATCTCTTCTGACTTGGCTACAAAGAACCAAGAATTGCTAAACTGATGAAATAGCATATATAGAGGATCTTAAAAAGGTAATGATTTAATAGTGAATTTATGAAATGAGTTGAATAATGTCCAGCTTTTGCGAGCCCTGGTGAGCAAAGGATATTATTTAACGAGTTTCATAAATTTAATATTAAATCATTACCCATTTGAGATTCTTTTTATCACATAGTTTTTATTTCAGTAGAAATCATTTAGATAGAAAGAAGAACGAACAATTTCGTTCATTCTGACAGATGCTGTACCTTTCATTTGTTGTGCGTAAAAAATAGTCCCTAACAAAGTTGAAATAGTGAAAGTAGATTATACATTTTTGCTAACTATAAATCAAAGAATAAGCGTCCATCCAAATAAACAGAACACTTTACAAAGACAAAATCATTTGTCAACGCAAAATGTCCAATGTGTGTGATGTCACATTGTTTCATACGGTGCACAGTACCAGTTTGAGTTGGCATACACAACATGGTGCCAGTATTTAATTTGAAATTCCACATCACAACTAAACATTATATTGTTGCAATATTTTTGTGAAAAGAAGATTTACTGGATGCAGAAATAAACATATTTACTGTAATGCATTTGTGACCAGATATTTGCAGTATTTGATTTGGAGCATTAGACTGTACAGAAGATGTAAACAATTCTCTTTTTGAGTCGGACTTAAATCACATATTTACCGCGTAAATATGCTGTGGTTGGATAAAGTTCTGTCAGTTGGGGAGACCAGTTTATATCTACATTTTCTGTGAACAAAGGTGAGTTTATCTGCTTCTGTAAGTTCACATTTAAACCAAGCTTGTATAAAGGGTGGATTCCATGCAACAGATATACTACCCCTCCATCCCCACCCCCATTATCAACTGAGCAATACCCGTAGTTTTACTTGTTGTTATCGTTCTTGTCTTGGGGGTTTTAGCCATTTTTCATGTTATGATATGTTATACATGACATAACAAACCCCTATGGGGGTAAATTGGCAATATTGAAACAGACGAGACCATTTTCCCCCAATTCCTTTTCGTGAGTCAAATAAACAAAAGATGGCCAAAAATGTTCATTCAAAACAAAAAATTCCAGAAGGCAAGGTTAGAAAGTTTTCCCACGATCACAGCCAATCAGTAAAGAGGATACTGCATAATAATTTCATGGCTTTATTTGGACCAATCAGAATCACATAAAGTGATATTTTAACGTGTGGTAATATAAAAAATATGAAACGGCACATACTATAGGAAAACTGTACCGACTATGTGATAAATGAATTTATTATATGCAAGACCTCAAGAGAAGGCCAACAATGCACACATGAATTTAGTAAATGCAAGGCCTCAAGAAAGAGCATGTTGACAAGGCACACATGAATACAGTAAATGCAAGGTCTCAAGAAAGAGCATGTTGACAAGGCACGCATGAATTTAGTAAATGCAAGCCCTCAAGAAAGAGCATGTTGACAAGGCACACATGAATTTAGCATATGCAAGGTTTCTAGAAAGAGCATGCTGACAAGGCACAGGCAGAAGAAGTAACTGGTGATTCTTGGGATTTGGTGCCAGTTCCCCTAATCATGGAGAAATCACTCTCATCTGATTTTCATCTTGGCAAGAAGATGGATTTTGACACTTTTGTTGCTAAAATAGGCTGAAAAACTTAGTGAATGTCTTTCTGAGCCTGGAAGGGCTAAATTTGTGTGGAAATGGATACAATACTAACTTATTACAATCAGGTAATATACATGATGAAAAAATGTGTACAAAGGACATGAATCAACATACAACTTCCCTATCAGACCAAAAAAAGGTGTAATGGACAGACTGACAAAAGGATGGACAAAGAAGGGTGTCACCATATAACCCTTCTACATCCATAAAAAGAATGATTTAATTGTTAATAATACTGCCCACAAACCTGAGCATGGTGAACCTGACTGCGAAGTGTTATATTATCCTCATCTTCCTCAAGTTTATCCTTCAGCTTGCGATACTGCTTGTTCAGCTTGTACCGATTTGTCACACAAATTTCAAAGGCAAATACTGAAATAAAAAATCAAAAGTACTGTGCTGGCACATTCTACAGACCAAGAACTTTCAATATTAATTTTCTAAACTTAGAAAACCGTGCACTACTTCAATAAGGCTCTCACAAATTGAGGCTATCAGAATGATGGGTCAGTGCTATCACATGTTAACTTCCAATAGCAGATTACAACATTACATCATAATTTACTCTACATTGATTTAAAGCATATGACTTGAGAAATGCTGGGTAAAATTCTCATGAAGAAAAACCGACCCCTCCCAAAATCACATCACAACGCGAGAATCAAAAGCAAAAACATAATGTGCCTAACTCTTCTGAAAATAATGTGAGCACATTATCTTCTGATGGTGACCATAATATGTTCTTAGTTTACAGCAATAAACTAAAACCTAACAGTAATCGCATACACAAAATTCTGTCATACAAGTATATTTAATCCAGCTATGTCAATAAAGGCATCATTAGTTGATGACCATAGTACATACCAAGTTTCAAAGCCATCTACAAAAGGATAAAACAGTTTGCTTTAACAAGATTGTGTCTAACAATGTATTCAGCTTAAGAACAAAAGTGTAAATATTAACTCAAATAAAAGGGGAAATATTAACTCAAACAAAAGGGGAAATATTAACTCAAACAAAAGGGGAAATATTAACTCAAACAAAAGGGGAAATATTAACTCAAACAAAAAGGGAAATGTTAACTCAAACAAAAAGAGAAATATTAAGTTGAACAAAAAGGGAAATATTAAGTTGAACAAAAAGGGAAATATTAACTCAAAAATTTCAAGAACACAATAATTTGTTGTATGCTCATCTTTTGATGACAAGGATAAAGTTTCCTGGCAATCCACTGAAAATTATCAGACTAAAAACTTTCACAATTTGTCTTCCAGTTCCATGTCAAATCAAAATCACAAGATCATGTCAATATTTTGTCATCCAGTTCCATGTCAAACCAAAATCACAAGATCATGTCAATAATTGTCATCCAGTTCCATGTCAAACCAAAATCACAAGATCACATCAATATTTTGTCATCCAGTTCCATGTCAAACCAAAATCACAAGATCATGTCTATATTTTGTCATCCAGTTCCATGTCAAACTGAAATCACAAGATCATGTCAATATTTTGTCATCCAGTTCCATGTCAAACTGAAATCACAAGATCATGTCAATATTTTATCATCCAGATCCAAGTCAAACCAAAATCGCAAGAAAGTGTCATGCACATCCTCAGGTGACTTAGCTGCAAATTCACAGACAGTGCGGGGGGAACTATTGTGACTAAAAAGTGTGTTTTGAGGTCACAAATGGGGAGGTGGGCAGTGCTCATGATTGAATAAAGTTAAGTCATGAAATTAAGAATAAGCTAACTTTTCATATAAGCCTAGAGAAAATTATTGGAAATTCAGCTCTGAATAAAAGAAAATAATCTGTCTGTTTTCTTCGAAGCATAACATACACTTACAAAGAAAGAAATAGTTGGCATATTTTGTATCGTCAAATATCATCACCATACATATACGTACATTAACACTCACATAACCACAACCCCACTGACATTAAATAAAAACATACATCAAGTTTCTGTCTTTAAATTCCATTAGAGGGCAAAATACATGTATATGCTTCATTAAAAACAGTCTCTGCCATTCTCAACAGGGTTTTGAAAGTAATGCAAATGTCGTTAGTGTTCATCTTTGCACTCACTAGAAACTGGATTGCAGTGTTGTACAAACTTCCCTGCTGGAATCTCGGAGCGAATGCTGGTCAGAACTGAGCTGTTTAAGCATTGTCAGAACTGTATTTAATGCAGTTTCACCACGAGATATAATTGTCTCTATAGAAAAATGAATATACTTCACATTTAGGTCAGACAATTTCACTGGGGGGAGGAATGGGAGAGGAAAGATATTTTCAATCTTAATGGTGGCTTTACAAGTAATACAGCAGTTACAAATGACTCTGTCCAGTTCAGGTGTCAACGCTTTGTCAACACAAATCAACTGTACAAACAAATGCGTCTGATTATTACTGACTTCAATCTATTTCATAGCTAAATTCATCCTGAAAAGCATTTGTCAATTAATAGTAAGCATTTTAACATGATAATGAATAAAAATAAATGAACAAATCTGAATGTTCAGCATCCTGTTGAATATGTTACATACAGGCAGTGCTCCTATTCTGATGGATGCTGTACACTCCAGAATGACTTATGTCAATATGTTGTTTAGCAGTATGTGCAAAGAATTAACCCACACCACCCCTGAGCTTCACAATGTGTGTGTGTGTGTGTGTGTGTGTGTGTGTGTGTGATTTTGTGATTTGGATTTTTAATGTAGCTTCAACAATTTTTTCAGTCATATTGATATGATGTTTGCAGTGTGGCAGTTTATAGTGATGTCTAGCACTGGGGATCATGCTGCAGACATATAGTATCATGTCCCACCCAGTCAAATTATCCTGACACCAGGCCAACAAGTCCTAACACTAACCTCTTAATGCTGAGCACCAAGCAAGGCAGCTGCTAGTACCATTTTTATAAGTCTCTGGTATGACTCAGCCAGGGTTCTAACCTGCGACCTCCCGCATCCAAGGCAGACACTCTAACCACTAGGCCACCAGAGTGGTCAAATTGTTACAAAGTAAACTCCATCAACCTGGAGTTATGAAATTTTAGTTTTGCTTGGCTTTGTTTTCTTTGAATCATTCTTGAACACTATTCTGACAAAAGAAATAACTACGATTTGCATTTTATATATGGAGTAAAATCTGACTTCAAAGAAACATTGCCACTGTTCACAAATTTGCCAACAATCTTAAATACAGTTGGCTTAAACATTCTCATTCAAGTGTTATGTATATTGTAATACCTAACTCAGCAAACCAAAGTACTGAGCACTATTAAGAACTACATTCCTTTTTCAATAATAATGCTAAAAATGATAATGTAAAAACATGAAACAACGTCCGAAAAGCATGATGCAGTTCAGTATGTTGTAATACCTTAATGATATTGTGAATGGAGTTTTGCATGCATAGACATCGTCTAATTAATGTGTGAAGATTATCTGATGTTAAACATTGAGATGTGAGATGATGTTTGACCTACGAGACTATGGCATATTTGATCATGTCATTTTTATCTGTCACTGAAAACGTCTACCATGTGTGTCTTCCTGAACGTATGCCACCCACCCACCATTGTTTAGATCGCCGTCTGCATCTCTTATAAACGTGTACTCTGTGTTTTATACTAAATGTGAGTATAAAACCTTGCTCTGGTCCTCGTAATGTCACGCTTTCGTCACAAGTATTAATGAATGCGTCAAGGAATTCATCTAAAAGACAAAAACAGTGCTACAAGCCCTGGGACATCAACATTAAGTGGAAAGAAGTTCACGTGTTAACAGTTATTGTGCCCAAATCATTTCCATGTTGGACCATGCGTGTGTCGTGTTGGAATTTCACATGAATAGTTTAGGAAATGAATTATATTACCTTCCATGATTTTGGATTATCAAAGCCAGAAATATGATGTTAGTCCATAAATTAGTGACTTCAACCACCCGGTGAGTTTTGTTACTGGAACAGCGGAGATGCAGAATAGGGATGGAATCCATGTACCCGGCCGAAGAATCACATTTCTCTTGTCAGACTTTTGTTGAACAATAAGCTAGAACTAATGTTACTGTTTATTATTGTAAGTTCTTGGTTATGAAGAACTTGTTATTTTACTTTAATGTGCAGAAATAGAATGCACTTGATAGGGACTATTTCTAACCGTATTACGACTCATTGCATCGCCAGTACGTTGTACTCTCGCTCGATTCACATCGAAATTCACTTGTCCGTTTTGTTCAGTTCTAAGTAATCATAGGTATGAATATACAAGTAAGGTTAAAAGTAAAAACGCACACCACGGACATTGAGAGGACAACTTAATTCTGTCTAAATTTTGTGTTCAGAGGGATTTTTCCATGCAGTTTGAACAGTTCACTTGGTTACCGCCATGGCGAGCCCCGAGAAGGACAAACACTGATTGGCTAGCTAAGGTCATGTGACGTGAATAGGCGTGTATAAATGTGAGTGCAAGAACAGTGCACTGGCAGATAGCTGTCAGAGCGGTAAAGTATGAACATCTAAATAGAGAAGGATTTCGGCCACATATTCTAAATCCAATCGAAAACCATAATTTGTATTTTTTTACATAACCGATATTAACTTTGGCACTTTAAAATCCCAAAACTGAATCATATTGTTATGAGAAATTTTAAGTAGATTTATTACATGATAGCTATTGAATTTAAATGCCTTATAATTCTTTATAAAGCCACTGCTATTTCCCACCACTTTGCTCAAGTACACATGTACTAAAATTATTATTTCTTTTCAGTTAATTCACGCTACCATGTCAGAATGTATAATAAATTTAGCTGTTAACATACACAGGAATATAATAATAGAATTAATTTCACCATAATATGGTGTATTATAACGTTGTCTTTTGGCATTTAGACAAACAAATCTGCTCTGTGTTATCAGAAATTGATAGTGATGTGACAGACACTGTGTTTATGTAAGGTCACTATGCGATATTGAAAAGCATGTTCTATCTCACCTTTTTTTTTTTTTTTATAAAAATCATTTTTAAGTCCTTAACTCTGGTCTTTTTGATATTTAACACACGGGGTGTTACAATATCTATACTTTTGTAACTCCTGGTACATGATTTTGTCTAATTTTGTAATTTTCATGTAAGGCTGTGAATTGTAGTGATTATCTATAACTGGATTTGGTGTATGTGCATCGGGTCTATTTTAAGATATTAAAGAACATAAAATTACATAGGATCTATAAGTAGATGCTTATGTACATGTTGACAGTTATTAATAATAGAATTATTAGTAAAAATATTGAAAAGATTCTGCTTTTTCCCCATTTGACAGATTAGTTAGTGTTATCTTAGAAGAATTAAGTTAATTCCTATTGGATGAGTTAGGTCACATGGATAGGCATTTTGAAATATTACACTGAGTAGTAAGATCTGTCACATGGGGTATATTTTGACATATAGTTGTAATAGACTCTTAAAGGTGTATATAAGGAGAGAACTGAGCAATCAAAATCATTCCTATTTTGGAGACATTTTTATTTCTTGTGTTCTTGTTGTAACATCAAGTCTGCAGACATATTTTATGTTGTACTTAGATATTATTTGAGAGGAAAAACATTTGTTTGGACTGCTCAGTAGAACTAGAAAGTGCTCATTGGACTATAGTATTATTATGGAACTGATGTTGTTCTGATCAACGCCATCTTAAGGTCCCAATTATTGCTGGACTAGTACATCCGGTTATGAAATTTATGTGGAACTTTTCATTCTAATGGACTTCAAAAGAACTTTTTCAGGATTATTTTGGATTCACATCATAAATATTGTAAATTCCTCTCACATTTTCATTTATAAATTTGATAATTAAATTATCAATAAACTTGTTGGTTTTGCTTCTGCTTCTTTCTTATGACCATAGAGTTGTATCACAAGACAATGATCTGTAATAACTTTTGTTCTTCCACATGTATCTAGAACCTCTTTGATTTACCTGTAACTTAAAAAGGGTTGTTCCACTTTGTGAACTTTACCAATGCAAAACAATGGGCTCCCCACAGCAGTCTTCAAAGGACTTAAAACATCACCCCAGCTATTGTCTGTCAGTAAATTAGAAATGACATGGTGGCTGTTTATACCTCACTTCTTTGCCTTTTACCTGTGGTATAAGCTGCCCTAAAGATAGTTTTACATGAGGACCATTTACCATTTACACATGAGGACCATTTACATTTACATGAGGACCATTTACCATTTATACATGAGGACCATTTACCATTTATACGTGCTACATGTTACAGGCATATACTCAAGTGGTATTTTTTCCCCATAGATTACTGAAAATTATGCAGTTCTAAACATGACCATGTCAGGGGGTTTGGGAGTTAAAAAATCGTGTTTTCTGCACAACACATCATGTTATGGCAGATATTAGATATACAGTTTTGAAGTAATCCATCAAAATCTGCAGGAACTGTGTCATTGCTAGTTCTGTCATACCCTGCAATCCACTTACAGTGTACCAGACTAAGTGTTTTTTTAAACTGAGATTTTTTTATTCAATTTTTTTAGATCATATCTTTTTTAAGGTCATCTATTTGTACAGATTCAAACTGTAAATAAACTGTCCTTTGGGTTTGTCAATTGTCAACCAATAATTAAACTCCACAAGCTGTGAAATATATTCATGGCTGATATGATACTTGTTACAGTCCATCTCATTTTTACACAGACATGAAAACTTTTATAAAAACACTATGGTCCTTTGGTTCAAAAGTGTGCATAGACTTTTCCATTACAGTTTCCATGGAAAGGGCCACTTGCCTCTACTTTTATATAATAATGTATATATTAGACCCTTCCATTACAGTTTCCATGGGAAGGACCACTTGCATCTACTTTAACATAATATCTACAGACCTATCCACTTGACTTTCATTGGAAGGGCCACTTGCCTCTACTTTAACATAATAACATGTATAGACCTTTCCATTACAATTTCCATGGGAAGGGCCACTTGCCTGTACTTTTACATCATAATGTGTATAGATCTTTCAATACAGTTTCCATAAGAAGGCCACTTGCCTGTATTTGTACATGATAATGTGTATAGATCTTCCATTACAGTTTCCATAGGCTTAGGGCCATTTGCCTGTACTTTAGCATAATAATGTGTAGAGATCTTCCATTACAGTTTCCATAGGAAGGCCACTTTCCTGTACTTTAACATAATAATGTGTATAGATCTTCCATAACAGTTTCCATAGGAAGGCCACTTGCCTGTACTTGTACATAATAATGTGTAAGGGCCACCTTTATTACAGGAGATTCTGCAATTACTTATATGACCAAGTGTTCAGTACATTTACTGTAAATGACATGCATCTGCAGATGTGTAATAATTAACAACACATCACTACAAAGCAATATTTGGTGAATGAGGTCCCCTAAAATTTGATTGTTATCTTAATTAATGCCTCTTCCTGTATAATTTGCTTCAACAGTTCCTTTGTGATCCCAAAACAGCAATTCATTTCTTCAATTACTTAACTCAGTAATTCTAAATTTTAAATTATTTAACTATTTTTATCAAAAGAATTTTTCTTTCATTAAAGATTTTCACCTCAAGAATCATGCCACCTAGTGTAGGTCACAATTTTTGTACCTGCACTTTTGTTCATACAATCATTCCCTGGTGTTACTGTTTACTCTAAAGCTTGTGAGTACATAATTCAAAGTTTATTGGTTGTAATAATGAAATATGGAAGTGTTGGCAGTGTTATCTTTCTTTACTGTCCTTCTGTTGTCAGGCATATATAATTAGTACCTGAGGTTAACATTAGAGACACATGTAGGCACATAATGGCCAAGGAAATGTGAAATATTGAAAAATTTTCCACTAGAAAGGATTATAATATAATCGAATAAAAATTGTCATTGGCATTATTTATATGTTTAATGTCTTGGGTCTGCATACAAAAAATGAGAAATTGTAATGTTATATCTAACCATAAAAGCTACATTAGACCTTTTTCATGTTCACAGAATAGCAATATCTAAACACTATCAACAAATCTTTCAGATTTTTTTCTTTATTTGACATGTAGCCTGCAAGTAATGAAACAATTATCTGGGGCACTTGGATAAGACACTGACTACTACAGCTTGTTTGAATATTATTGCCACCAGGGCCACAGCCAGGGTAAGACAACTAGGACAAAATTCCAGGAACCCACAACGGTCAGGAGGCCACCACTGTCACAATTTGTAATTCATAGGGGCCAACAGGAGATTTTTCCTAGGGCCCACAAATCCTGTCCACAGTCCTGATTGCCACTTTTCAAACTTTCTTTATTCAATGAATTTATAAATAGAACGACAGTAGCATTTGAACAAGAGTATCATGAATGATACATCATACACTTGCCCTGTATTCAGTGGTAATCTGTATTGATAACTGAAATCTATTTCCATAAACCATTTGTCTTCTTTAAGTCAAAGTGATCTTGATCATCAATTCTCTTTCACCTCAAATACAATAGGCTACTTCATTACCTTAATTGCAAGACTTCAAAGTTTTGGTATAGGTATGTGATATAGAACTAATGTTATTGTGCAGAAACAATCTGCATTCGTTGAGATAAAGTGACCTTGACCTTTGACATTTGTATCCTAAAATCTACATGCTTCTTCCTCAGCTGAAATGTAAGCCACAAAAAGTTTGGATTCAGTATGTAATTAATGCAGAACTAATAGTATTGTGTGAAAACCATTTAATTCTTCTTTTTTTTTTTAGTGACCTTGACCTTTGATCTTTAAAGCCCAAACTCATTAAGCTTCTTCCTTTCCCCAAGTACAAGCCATCAACAAGTTTGGTCAAGGCCTGTGATGAAAAGCCAATGTCACTGCATAGAAACCATTTTTTTTATTCTTTTAGTCACAGTGACCTTTGATCCCCAAATCAATAATAGGCTTCTTCACTGCTGCAAATGCAAGATATCCTTCACATGTAATCCAGGTTTGTGATCAAGAACTACTGCTACTGTGCAAAAACCATATTTCTTTCTTAAAGTCAGAATGACCTTTAGACCATGAAATTGATATACTTATTCCTTACTACAAGTGCAAGCAAATCGGAGTTTGGTAACTGTAGATGGTTCATAACTTATTCATTATACTGAAGCCATTTTCTCCCAGCCAGACAGACCTTAACCTCTGATCCCAAAATCAATAGGCTTCTTCATTACCACAAGTGCAAACCAGTCATGAACTATAGTAACTAATGCTGAAAAAATACAATAGCCAGATGCCCGCAGCCCCTCTATTTTCTGATTAGGCCCCTCCTGTATTCTAAGTGAGATGCCTATCGGGCTAAAAAAAATAATCATTTTCCTGAGAAAACTTAATTCTTGCTGATGAAATGCAGAAATTTATTTTCATATTTGATCTTATAAACATAATCGTAGAGAGAGGAAGTTCAGAACGAGAATGGCAGGATATTGTTGGTGACAGAGATGAGGAATTTGCAGATTCTAAACTCAACAATATGCACAAGATAACTGAATTATTGTCAAATTATCATCAATCAATCTGGCTGTAATATTCACCAAATGTCCAAACACATTGGTCCAAAACAAGCATTTCATTGATTTGGAACACCACTTGAATATTTTCTTAGACCTGAATTTATCTACCTCACAATGATTCTAAATATGTATTCCTTTCACAAGAAATAAATACGTTACAAGCCACTGACAATCTGCTATTTACATTTATTAAACATCTTAAGTTACTTACTGTTGAATGGTAGTTCTTCTCTTGTAGTAACTAAGTGCTGAACGAGTTAAAACATATACTGAACTTATAGCTATTCTATCATTTATCTATGTAAACAAATGCTTTGAAGTGAAAATTGCTTTTATAACTGATATTGGCACTTCATTCAAATAACAATAATAATGAAAATAATAATAATATGTAATAATAATAATAATAATAATGTGGATTTAGTACAGCACCTAATCTTCAGAAGCGCTAAGCACTTTACAATATTAGATAACACAAAAACATACACAGACAAGATTACAAAAACAAGCAACATGAAATTACAAAAATAAAAAAAAGACAAAAACCACGCTGACAATAATTAAGGAAATAAACATTCTTAAGGCTTCAAGTTTCAAATACTGGAAATCAGCATGTCAATACAATTACACAGTACATTATTTTTTTCCAGTCAATATGCAAAAAAAACATTACTGACACATCATTCACATATCAAAGGCATTTATTCTTCACATATCTATCAAAGTTGATGAAAACTATTGGCCAAAGAATACCAACTTTCTCCAGTCACCTTCACAGTTTTTGGACTATTCGGTAAAGGTCATGAATTTTGCATCTGGATTTGAATTCTAAGGTCTATAGCCAAGACAGATGAAATGAATCCATCAGCATAATGCCGCAGGACTAGTTGCATTCACAAGATTATGAGACAGACAGACAATTTCACATTAAAGTGTCCTGATTGGGCTATTAACCTTAAGCTAGGCTACAATCCAGGTTCAATTATGCTAGCCCCTGCTGGGCTACATTTCTTTTCCTGGTAACCTCTGCTGGGCTACTGACCATTCTTTTTCTGGTAGCCAACTACTGCAGGTTCATTTCCAGTTACCCACAGCTTGGCTACCTGGTTCTTTCCCTAGTAGCCAATGGGTCCTTTTCTTGGAAACAACTGCTGGGCTACCATTTGCTTTTGAAATTTGCCAGATCTTAACATATTAATACACTAATGAAAAAAGTTTTATTTTATTTCTGCAAATAATCATACCCTTTAACTAAAAGAAGAAGAATGTTAAGTCCTATTCAAATGGTTTATCTAAATTATATTTGTTTACTAGCAATCATCTCTTTTTGATCACACTACTGTGCAATTTTTGTATACCCTCCTATCCCTATTCCAATGCCACCATATCTAATAAGATCTTCTCAGATCACAAACCAATTTTAACTTCCATTAAATTTGATGCTTCAATAACAATGGCATCCTTTGATCTCAATCCATGACACTCTTCTAATGAATGTGCATATTCATTAGCCAAAGCAGATATAGGTTAAGATAACAAACTCGACTGCAAATAGTCCGAGTTTCCTCTGACCCTTGCCACCCCATTTTTGATAGTTGGACATTTATGTTCGGATGTCCAAATGTCCAAATATCAAAAATGGGGTGGCAAGGGTCAGAGGAAACTAGGACTAGTCTGCAAATTAATCACAGTAAGAAAGACATCTGGGACAATGTGGATACAACTCAACACCATATTTCATCTGGGTGGAGGTGGGGGAGTCATGTTCAAATTGACAGGCCAAATGAAAACTACTTGTATGCTTTAAAAGCTAACTCCTTGAAACAAAAACAATACTGCTTATTTTATGCTCACATGTGGGGGGTTTTGAAAAATGAACATGTCCTCATCACCAGTAAGAATAATAAGAAGAAAAAACTGTTTAAAATAGACTGTATTTAAGAACTTTTATCTGTAAAATAACATTTTTTAACTATACAAATTTTTTTTCTGATTCAATAATATTCTATATTTTGAACCATAAATTATATTGACAAATATGCACTTTTTCTGTACCTGTTGTGAGCACAAAAAAATAGCCATTATTTATAATGTGTTTTCAATGCAAAGTTCAAAAGTTCTATTAATACCAACATGAACATTGTCTCAGAAAACATGAAAAAAAAATTCAACTAAATTTAAATTGCTGTATCAGAGATTAACAAATGCATTTTTGTAAAGAGATCATCACTTCAAAGTTCCTTTAATACACAGACATGTTACCGGAGTAAGAATGATGACATTTATGATGTTTCTTCCCATTTTTTTTTTTCTTTCTTTACTTTTTCAACAAAATTATATATCAGATCCACCAAATCAGGCATGATGAATTTTTGGTAGACCAGCTATTGTACTCTTAAATGTTATCACGATTTCTTTGATGTTTTTAAAAAGTTAACTTTACAAATATTTCACAATAAGAATAATATAATAATAAGGAAAAAATAAGTCTTAAAGCTAGAATTTTTAATTTCATGTCCTCTGCTCCCTTCTTCAGGCTAATAAATTTAAGCTGCCTGTGCCTTTACATGTTTTTGTAGTAGCCTGTTAGATGCCATCTGATTTTGAACTCCATCAGATCTTTCACTCATTAACCCTGGAGATTTTTGTCATTTTCACCTAAAATGCAAGTAGCAAACAAATTTGGGAGGCTACTACTGAATACATCCAAATAAATCTGCTTGCAAGAGATTTTTGGTTAACCTGATGCCTAGTTGTGTTAGAAACGTTTTTCATTGGCTATTTCACTTGTGCATTTGCAGAAGGGTAAAAGTTCCAGTTCTTTTCCTTTTTTTACCTCCTTATTGGACCCATTATTTTCATGTCCTGGCCACTTTTTAATCCAAATCCCCAACTTATCCTACTTTTTGCAATGGTTCACTTGTCTTTGTGCATTTCAGACCAGTCAGCCTTAGATCTGAGGCCAAAAAGTAAAAAATCTGGACACAAAATCTGATTCCAACAATGTGCAAATTTTTTGTGTGAAAAAAATGGGTCTCAAAAAGTATGTTTCTTCATCAGTATTTTGTAATGCGAGTAGAAAGTCCAGATTATATGGTATCATTGTAGACCTATACTGATTGTCTGTATTACCACCCACTTTGATGTATCTTAAATGACCTTGATGCTTCAGAGCTCGGAAGTTGGTGACTACCTCCTGACACACAAACGTGGCACCAGGGTTAATGAGTTAATACATTGTATATGCAGTTTTGAGGTCTTAATACAGTGTATATGCAGTTTTGAGGTCTTAATACAGTGTATATGCGGTTTTGAGGTCTTAATACAGTGTATATCCAATTTTGAGGTCTTAATACAGTGTATATGCAATTTTGAGATCTTAATGAAATGTATATGGAGTTTCAAGGTCATAATAAAGGTCATAATAAAGTGTATATGCAGTACTGAGGTCTTAATACAGTGTATGTGCAGCATTGAGGTCTTAATACAGTGAATGTGCAGTTTTTAGGTCTGTTTCTTACCATGCTGATCCTTAAAGTCAGGTCTGAGTCTGTCCTGACGAGCGCCAACAGCTACTTCATTGTGAACAGAGCTGTAAAATAAGTTTGATTTGGGGGTTAAAAATACATCATTGAAAGCATTTGAAGTAACATTTCTACAAAATGCAATTTTGGAAAGGTTCATTTCTTTGTCTTTGATGATGTATAGGTATTTTCCCGCACACACATAATTTAATGTTAAAGATCATCAACAAGCATTTATTATACATGTAACTGGTACATAAAACTACTTACGCTTAGGTAAGTACATTTATGGGTGGTGAAATGTGGTTGGGTCTACTTATGATAATGAGCTGAGCCTGAAAGGGCCAATTGAATTGCCCCTTAGTGGTCACATGGGTTTCATTGGCCAATTTTGTTAGGGATTGCAACTGCACACAGTTAACTGAATTATAATTATCATCACTTTCAATTGAACTGCAGAGGAGCAGAGCCACAACCCTTATTCCAGAAAAATAATTTGTGGAATTTAAGTTCCACCTCCGCCCCTACACAGCCTCATTTTTTTATATTTTAAATTATATAATTAAATGGATGTGTGCATATGGATAAGAATAATATATACATAATATATTTATATAGGTAGGGGACATTTTAATGCATTCATTTTAATGATGTGAATATATATATATATATATATATATATATATATATATATATATATACACACACACACACACACAGATAGATAGGGTGATATTGTAATGCATTCATTTTCATGAACAATGCTGAATTTTGTTCCTGTCAACTGATTCAATCTCCTGGCTGACTAGTCATTCATTCTCTCTTCATTGTGTATGTCATTATTGATTTTTCATAGCTGTGTTCATACAGTTGTCATGAATGGTTTCATTACATCTTGGGTGAATGGAGCCCAAAAAATTTCAAGCACTTTAGGTTCATTAAGTATTAAAATAAGGCTAAAGAATTATGAGGTGTGCACAGAGAAGCTTTGCCATTATAGCTAAGTAACTTTGATCTGCATTTGTATACCTTTTTACTTGAATTATGTTTGTTTCTATGTACATGTACAATCTATGTTGAAATCACTAAAAGTGAATGATCATGGAGTATGTTATTTTTTCTTCCCTAATTTTGAACTCTATGGATCCTCAACTTGCAGTTTCATTTATAACTCAATTATCTGTCTACTCAGTCTTGCTGTCCCTCATGCTATAAACCTAACCATAAAATCAAGTATGCTGGAGGAGGGATAACTTCCTCTACAATGTTATCTAGGTGACATCACACCAAGTTTGATACATTTCCTGCACCTGATGGTACATGAGTAATTTTTTTTCTTCACATAATACAAGGTATATAGGAGTGGTTTCTTATCTCTGATTATTAGTACATGTATGTGCATAATGGCAGGTCCTTAATTACAATGTTACAGTTTATTATTTTAAAGTGGGTATCTGACCCCAATTAAACCCTGCAGTCAAAATCACTGACTTAGCACTTCTGCTCTGACATGGCTTTTGTTTGTAAAACAACACTAAATAACAATACTGGGAATATCACAAGACATTCTTTACATATCAGCTGTACTTGCATACAATTGAACTGCAATGTGATACATGACTGGGTTCCTTTATGGTGCCATGGGATGCACATCCCTACCCAAACAACTTTGAAGCAAACCCCATCACTTCCACCCCAATGGTATATATATATATATATATGGATTTTTCATGATGTAATCAGTCACTGGCTGTTCTTTACATGGACTGCCTCTTCTAATGCAGTGAAAAACACAAGGTCTTTTCAACTAAGTGCACCATGATTTTCAAGACAAATTCAATTCACGTAACTGAAGTAATTTATGTATGTTAATTTATTAAAGAGGAACCCTTCTATAAAATCCTGAGAAAATATACAATCATACAAAAATAACTTGATACACTCTATGACTTCATAAAAGCTAAAGACTAAATTTTCACCTCAACTGAAAAAGTGATCATACTAAATAAAACACTGATGTCAGCACTTTGATGACCACTAAAACCTGCTGACCTAATGGCCACTATGAAAAAAACATTAATTTCATATAACAATTAATTGGTAGGATTAAAAATGTAGAACTGAATTGTCATTCCCTTTCACATACTTATCTCTTTTTAATATGGACTTATTCTTAGATATGTATCTTCTGAATAAACACAGTACAGATGTATCCCTCAAAATGACTGATGCTCAACTGGCCTTGGGCCCACAGTACAGATATATCCCTGAAAATGATTGATGTTCAACTGGCCTTGGGCCCACAGTACAGATATATCCCTCAAAATGATTGATGTTCAACTGGCCTTGGGCCCACAGTACAGATGTATCCCTCAAAATGATTGATGCTCAACTGGCCTTGGGCCCACAGTACAGATGCATCTCTAAAACTGACTGATGCTCAACTGGCCTGGGGCCCCAGGTGGCAGAGTGGTCTAATGCACTTGCTTTTACAGATCACTTTCATATCTCACTTCTGTGTGGGTTCAAGTCTCAGCACAGCCAATGTGGGTATGTGAGAAAGCTTGCCAGTAGCTTTCCATGGGTCAGTGGTTCTTCCAGAGGTTTTCCTCAGGTTCTTCAGCCACCAAATATGCTGGCTGTGACCGCTACGGTGGTCTAAGTGGTAGGAGCATCTGCCTAGGATGTGGGAGGTCACGGGTTTGAACCTGGGTCGAGTCATACCAAAGACTGAAACAAAATGGTGCCAACAGCTGCCCTCATCTGGTGCTTAGCATTAAGAGATTAGTGTTAGGATTGGTTGGCCTGGTGTCAGGATAATGTGACTGGGTGGAACATTATGCTACATGTTTACAGCAATCACTATGCTGCCACACTACAGACATCACAGCAATACGACTGAAAACTTTTTAAAGCTACATTAAATCCAAATCACACACATACACACATGCTGAAAAATGTTAAATCCACAAAGCCACAAAACTCAACTGGCCATAAAGGAATTCCAGGAATTTAAGACAAGACCATTGATTCTTTTTAATGGCTGCATACTGAAATTATCTCCAACATTCCTGACAATCTCCAACTTACCAAATCTGGTAATATAACCTATTTTCTTGTTTTTGCATTCATGTTTTCTGAGGGCATGCAATAAAGTTCTTATCATGGCTGTTGATCTAATGAATCTTATTTCATTTATTGAGATTCACTGAACTAGTTTTAATGTCAAGACATAACCAAAAGTGAAATTTGCTTGCTTTATAATATACTACGACAAATAGAAGCAAAAGGTAGCACCTTGTTTGAGCTGTCAGTGAGGAAGCATACACCAGAACGGTTGATACAATAAGGTAAGGAACAGAAATAATCACTGGAATCACCGGAACTGATGGACCAGAATGGGGGTAGTCTACCAATTTGTTCAAGTCCACAGTGCTGATTAATTTCGTCTGGAAGTTTTGTAATGACCACTAAGGAGCATTTTACTGACCAATAACGAATATAAAGTCTTTCGTTAACACTATAGTTGAATTTTAAAATTATAATTACTATTTCATACTAAGTTCAGTACAGGCCCGGCCCTATGATGTGCGGGGCCCAAAGCAGCAAGAGATGAGCGCGGGGGCCCCAAGCAAAACAAATGCATTGCGGAGAAGTGCAGGGCCCAAGGCGGTTGCCTTGTTCGCCTTGCCCTAGGGCCGGGCTTGGCTCATTATAGGCTCCTACGTGATTAACGTATTTTTTTTTTTAGAAAAACGGATCTCAATTGTTAAGTCCTAGTTAGGGCTGTGGTGATGTATGACTTCACACAACGTCTTTTGTTAATCAAGGTGCATGTAAATGCAACTGCGGCTTATATAAATTGTAGTATTTTAATTTCGTTCAGTCACACATTCTTACATGACTCCATATTATCTTCAAAGGAGACTCTGGTACAAAGTCTCATCCGACCAGACTTCTGACGTGGCTTGGTAGCCGTACGAAGGTCTGGTGAAGGTCAATACAATCGGTTGCGACTCTCAAAATGAGGCTTAGGCCTTTTTTTTCCACAAAAGTTTTTTAAAAAATAGCTGGTCAAGTAGGTTGTCATTTAGTCAGCATTCTTATATACAATAGCGTACGGGGGAGGGGGCGGACGGGCGCCATATATCTTATGGCGCCAAATCCCCGTCTTGGGGCGCCAAAACCCCTTAAAAATACCACAAATTTAAGTTCTAAATATAATGGTCATATCTATGTCTTAAAGTCACAACAATCAGTAAAATATTTAGGTCTTATTTTGGTTCAAAATTAAATCAGCATAAACAGATGCAAAACTATAATAATAATATAAACGGCTTTATTTATACATGGTGACACAATTAGTTTGGTGGTTATAATCTCTCTCTCTCTCTCTCTCTCTCTCTCTCTCTCTATATATATATATATAAGAGGTAATCTTGTAAGGACGTTGATGATATTAACAGTGTTTTCATTTCTCATGACAAAATAGTATCTATTTTTACAAAACAGTTGTTTCTGCCACAAATTAATGGAGAATATTACAAATATAGTACATTTATGATCCTTTAATCACATGTTTATTACTTGTCAAAAATGCCAATGTGTTGTCCAAATGAAATGTTGTGATACATATTCGGGCCAAATTCAACTTTCTGAAAGTTAGGATTTAAAAAAACACATATATATATATATATATATATATATATATATATATATATATATATATATATATATATATATATATATTCCTTTGTAAGGCTGAGAATCATTGTACGATTTTCAGAAGCACACTCAGGCCCGGCCTTAGCGCAAGGCGAACGAGGCAACCGCCTTGGGCCCCGCGCTTCTCCGCAATGCAATTTTGTTGTTTGGGGCTCCGCGCTCATCGCCTGCTGCCTTGGGCCCCGCACATTCTAGGGCCGGGCCTGAGTACACTTGTGTTCAGCCTGAACTTAGGTCATTTCTCAAGTTCCTTTAAACAATGTCTAATTTTGTTGAGTAAATGCTTTTTATATTTACTGGACCTCTCTGATAAATATCTTGCACTGGTGTTGGCATCCCACTCAATGTTTCCCTGCCTGTTATATCAATAGTTAACAAGAAAACTGTAGGCTTCAATATCAACACTTCCTATTTTTATCAATAGTCTCTTTAATGTCTGAAAAATGCTTTTCACACTATCAGCTATAGTCTAAGCTGAATCATCCTACTTTAGTTAAAGATTTTAGGTCACAACGTATACAACAATTAACATACACATAGCAGATTCACCTAATATAAGCTATGGCCATTTATTTTTGGGAACGAGGGTGTGGACTATGTTTTTCTTTTGCGCTAAAATATTTTCTTTTCTTGTATCTCCGGATAATTATTATTTTTCCCAATAATATAATGGATATAATATGGTGATATTTTGGTATAAATCAGAGCAAGATATTTTCCCAGTTACTGACAGACGGAAATTAAACAAAAAAGTGTCAGGCCCCTGTCCCAGAAGATTGAATTGTTGTTCTTTAATATAATTGCGGTATGCCGTGGTACTTATCGCGGTACGTTCAGAAATACCGCAATATACCACGGTACAACATTTTTCGTGGTACCCAGCACTAGAATGAAAGGATATATATTTTGTATCAGGTTATCGACAAGTCCTTTTTTTAAAAAAAAGTAGTAATAATACTGCCAAAAGCCTTTAAGCAAATAATTAATTCTTGACACCTATTCTTACCCAATGAATTTTGTGACCCCCGTTACGGTCCATTATCCTCCACCATACTGATCTTTCCACCTGTTTGTGTTTTGTATCCTATTTAAAGCCTTTTTACTGAATGCCGTTGAATTCGTATCTTTGTACAGTTTGTTAATATTTGAAGGCCTGATGGGTTTTCCTAGGACACTACTTTAAAAATGCCTTATAAAGGCATGATGGGTAATCCTAAGTCCCTACATAAATAAGCCCCATAAAGGCATGATGGGTAATCCTAGGACCCTACTTTAAATAAGCCTCAAAAAGGCGTGATGGGTAAATCCATGGACTCTACATAAATAAGCCCCATAAATGCATGATGGCTAATCCTAAGACCCTACTTTAAATAAGCCCCGTACTATCTTGATGAGTAATCCTTTGACCCTACTCTAAATAAGCCTCATAAAAGCATGATGGGTAATCCTAGGACCCTACTTTAACCCTACTTTAAATAAGCCTCATAAAGGCCTGAGGGTGATCCTAGGACTCTACTTTAAATAAGCTCCATACTATCTTGATGAGTAATCCTTGAACCCTACTGTAAATAAGCCTCATGAAAGCATAATGGGTAATCCTAGGTACCTGCTTTAAATAAGCCTCATAAAGGCATGATGGGTAATCCTAGGACCTTGTTTTAAATAAGCCCCATACAGGTCTGATCGGTAATCCTAGGACCCTACTTTTAAAAAGCACCAGAAAAGCTTGATGGGTAATCCTAGGACCCTACTTTTAATAAGCCCCTTACTATCTTGAAGCCCTATAACAGCTTCATGGGTAATTCCTTAAAGAAAATGTTGCGTTTTACTTGTGTATTGAGTACGTCTCTGGTGTAATATATTAGAATGTATTATCGAATGTGTTTTGTCGTAATGTTATCTGTTAGCAATTACTACTACCATACAAATCCGCCCCGCTTCGTGATTTTCTGCCGACAAGAACTTACCTGTTTTTCCTTGCTGCGAGTGTTATTGAAAATTACATACATTTTGAATTTTGTAAAAATACGATTAAACATTATATTCAACATACCCCATACATTCTCTTTTGAATTGCAATTGTACAGTCACTATAAGAAGGACACGGGATAGTGAATAGATTCACTGTGTTAACTATTACGCAATCTAAGAAAAGAATGTGTCCTGAAATGATACTCTCTGTGGCATTTTATGCTTTGAACAAATACACGGTTTGGTTCCAGGCTTGCAAAAGCATCTACCCGTACCCCAGTTTTTCACACTGAATAAAACACACTTTTTCGTGACATTTATAACGATATGTGTACTATGTCCGATCATTAGTTCAGTTCCCTGGTGTGTCTGGAATTGTAACTTTCTGACCTTCTAGATGATACAGATATATGATGTGACCTGTTTAATTTCTGCACATTCAATAAAAATAGGATATCCAGTTTCTTTTTCTTCTTGTTCTTGTAACGTTGGTTTATTTTTGTACTTTTAATATGTTGGAGGATAATGAAACGTGGCCTGAGACAAAATACTTAAATTGACGCTAAAACAATGTATAACTTGATTAGTATTAAATCAACAACTGACTAATTCACCAACTCCATCTCTCTACTATTAGCTTGAAGTAAAATTTAAAGTAACAACTGACAGTACGTTTGTGTGTGCATTTTTTTGCAAGGGGGAGGTTGGAGGAGCGCGGAAACCCCGGCCCTGAGTTTATTCGGAATTCTAACAGGCCACGAACCAGTTTTGTCCCTGGCAGAGAGTACAAATCACGCAATGATACGCATTATGCCAAGGTTTTCTAAGAGGAAAAATAAACAGCTTCCAACAGTTCACTTATAACTTCATTGTTACAGTAACTTAGTTATTATTTTTTCATCCAAATTGTATGAAAAATTAATTATAAACTCAATATACATGTATACCTCCAATATAGTGATACAATTTTTTTTTTAAATCCGCTTTACATAAAATGTTCTGATAATATTAAACGTGGTGATCTCGGCGAATTTCCTCCACGACATTTCTCTCGAGCGTTACAAGAGCTTAATTCAACAGGTTTCCGGCAATTTTACGACTACTTTGCTCATTGTTCACGATGAAGTGAGCCGACATCTTGTAAATTTGTATGGATAATTTCCATTTTATCAGCAATTAATGGATGTACACTCCTAAACAGCAGTAGATTTTTACGAGTGTGTATGTTTCCATGCTCCTGTATGGTCAGCCTTTTGTAGGAATATTATACAATTCAACAAAACTTTACTTTGACTCGGAGATTACTGTACATTATAGAGTAATGGTATTGATGTAATAATATATTATTGCCAATTTAATTTGTTAAAAAAAACAAACATTTGGTCATATGCAATTGCCCCTTGATCAATCTAGATTTGTTCCGACTGACGTTAGGAATCTTCACCTCTTGAAATTTCGCCAGAAAAAAAAAGTCATTACTCCCCACCAAAAAAAACTAGCGGAAGAAGGATCTTTAGTTTTTGTCCTGCAATTTAGGAAGTATAAAGACAGAAACTGACTGCTAAAAGTTAATAAGCATTTGCAAAGAGATTTCTTTTTGTTTTATAATTGTATGTCACGTGATCACCTTTTCCTCTAGATTTCATAATCGATAAAGATGGGGCATTTATATACTAATCCTCCAACTTTTACAACTGTACAAGCCATTTACATGCTTTTACGTTATTAAAAACTGTAAAAATAATTGACACGCCTTTCCATTTTACATGATTAAAAACTATTCAGATCATTTACACGCTTTTCCATTTTTCATGATTAAAAACTACAAAAATTTTACACACTTTCCCATTTTCCATGATTAAAAACTGCACAAGTCATTTACATGCTTTTTCATGTTCCATGAGTAAAATCTCCAGGAGATTATCTGCAGCAAGAGCCAATGTTTGCTGTCCATGGTTAAGCGGCACCTTGAATAAGATGTTTGATGGCCCCGAGTTTTTTAGAGGTACAATGAGTTGATGTTTATTGGCCAGAAGTTATATGGCACCTAGAGCTAATGTTTGCTGGCCAGGAGTTTAGTGTCACTTTGAGCTAATGCTTGCTGGACAAAAATCAATTGATCTAGTAACCTGCTCCTTTGAAGTCAGTCAAATACAATTTGCTGGTTCAAAACCAAATGATACAATGGCAAACTCACATGATATATGTACACGTAATACAATTTGTTAAAGATTCAGTACAAATTCGTCGAATCACTTTCATAATATATCCAATGCTAAAGCGAGTGAAAACTAATTATAATAATTTTATATACTAAAAATTGTCAGTTTTGATGGAAACTTACGGGTTTACAAAACGCCATGCGAGATTTTACATTTGTACATTGTTGAAGAAAGAGATGCTCTCAGGGTATTCCCTTTCATGAGCGCACTATTCCTTTGATCGTGTGTGCGCTCGATTCATCTGATTGCGCGCGCGCGCGCGCGTGTGTATATATATATATATATATATATATATATATATATATATATATAGTGACAGCCGTCGTCATCATCATCACGATGATGTCAACCTACCTGGATTCGGATGCAAACACGTATCCGTAGGACTCGGCAGAATACAAGCAAACAATATCTCCAATACAAAGTGTATCGGTCATTGTTGTTGAACGTTGTACTTCAAAATACTTGTATCGACCCGACTTCTGTCAAACTTTTAAAACTACATGGATAATGTTCCAAATTACATTCTGGTAAGAATTTCGTTGGTTCCGATGTCACACAAATTGCTACTGTTAAATTGTTTCCATTTCGCAGATTGAAACACCTAATGTCTTGGCGAGGTGTGGTGTCATTCAGTTTGGACTTTGAATTACCTCCTCGTTCTTAGCTCAAGTCAAACTGATTTATTGTTTATATATATATAGCATAGAATACCACTATATCTGGAGGTTCGAGTGGTTGTGTAATCGATCGATCTAACACGTTAATTGGTTATAAGAAATCAAACTTAATACAAGGTAAAGGCTCGACTGATTTCGTCCTTGGTGTATTGTAGTGCGGACACAATTAATTTGGTCCTTTTTTGTAATGACAACTGTACCTATCCATTCAATTCTCATTTTAGACAATACTTATTTTATATGTAGTCGTTTTTAATTAAGCTGATATTTCCCCACGAGTGCCCATTATGGCCGGTTTGTTTATCAGTCGGCATGGAGACGGTAGCACAATTACAGGTACTAAATTGTCTACCGGGAAGTGTTAGCATTGACCGTTTTCGGCGAGGACGGGGCACACGCATTAATGGCAGTTGAAATATATGTTCGCGGTCACTACAACACTGAAAAATAATACTATAGAAACACCACTCTATACCCCCATTACAATTTTGCGACTAATGAATCCAACCAACAATCAAAATAGATTACAACATTTGTCTGTGTCTGTGTGTGTTTGTGCATGAGCGCTGCAGGCCTCTGATGTTTACAAGATCTTCTTTCATTGTTTTCTGTAGCTCTTAGAAGGTTATTTTGATCTTCATTTTCTTTCACTGCGTCTTCGTCTTTTCCAGGGTCTTTGTCTTGTATCCTTGCGTCTGCACGTTATCCATCTATTTTCCCTGCTTCTGCACGTTTTCATCTTTCTGAGCGTCTGCATGTTATCATTTTCTTTCACGCGTCTTTGTCTTCTTCCTGGTTCATGTGCGGTGCGTATTATTTATTTCACAATATGTTACTAAACACATTGCACAGTCAGTGTATTCTGGTAAGAATAATTTGATTACAAATAATAATTTCTATTTTGGATATTGTACGCCATAATTGCCAAATACGATTTAACTGTTGGTTATTTACTTCAATAAAACAGAATATATGGCAACTGACGATCGTTGAGTCATGTGTCGGTATTAGTATTCCTGGCGCGTTTCAAAGTTGCTGTTTTAACCTAATTTCGAGGTTGTGTCCATCATGTGAAGGACGAAATTTGCTGACAAATAATCATGTAGAAATGCATCATTTAGCAAACATTAAAACTGTCACTAAGTTCAAAAGAAATAACAAAATCAGACAAATTTGGGAATTGTGACAGAAAATAAAAGATAACAGTCGATACATGGCTATGTTGAATTAGAGCCAGTTTTTGTTAATTACTACTGAGACTCAGACAAAAGTCACCATATAATGGTATTG